>BRZM01000038.1:2980793-3176936 GCA_033238685.1 Lates japonicus | reverse complement strand
GTACAGTCTCTCCAACTGCCCACGCTGTAAACTTCACTCTTCTTCACCACTGGCATCCAGTAGCACCCAGAGAATCATACAAACAATACATTACAAACAGTACAAAGTTTTTTTTCACAGAACCGCTAGTATTATTACCAATACCCATGAATGCATGGGAGAGGTACAATGCAACAGACACAAATGGACAGTGTTAAATACAACTGGTCACATGTCAAGCGCTGATGCTGGCGAAGGAAGCATTGAGGTCAACAAATCAGCACTTAAGATCAGAGACAGCTAATTGTGCCAATCATAATTAGAACCAAGCCATATTTCCCACTACAGCCTTTAATTAAAACATTTCGGCAGTCACGCCGGGCCCTTTATCTGTATCTCTGTTCTCACATTTTACCCACGCCAATGTCTGGTGTGTATGTGTGCCTATTAAATGATAAAATCAAATGGCCGGACTGAGAGCAGCAAAGGCACACATCAGTTACCATCACTGACACAAGGCAAATAGAGAACTCATGAAACATATGTTTTGTGTAAGGGTGAAAAGAGCAGTGACCAGCAAACATATAAAACCAGTAACAAGATTAACAAATTTGAATGTTTGTCGTGCCCTCTCATCAGTGAATTGAGAGATAATTACAGGAGCAAAAAGAAAATTACAGAGTGCAAAAAGAAAGTTACATTGTATTAATCGCTGCACTCCATCTGACTATGATTTCTGTGGTTTAAATGCACCGACAGACCGGAAGTCACATCATCAAAAAACTTCAGTAAAAACTTAATCCCAAACGATCAGAACTCATGACCACAAATTTTGACTTTAAGGGCAGTTATCACTTTAAGGACGTTCCAGCACAAACACTTCTTGATGGAGTCGGAGAAGAATGAATTACAAAGCATGAGCTGCCCTTTAAACCACTGTAATCGCTAGTAGTTCAGCTAAATATCATGAACAGGTTACACCATTCTTGAAATGACAGTGCAACATTATGTATTTAATGTCATCCAGTACACAGAGCCATGTTTAGGTACTTGCCAAATTGTTATTAAGCACTGACAATGAGTCCAAGAAAGCTCCTAAGACAACCGCTACAGAGAAATGACCACTGTTGCATGACTACTCCTTTATCTACCCACTCTACGGTTGAAGGTAAGCATTTAAGTTAAATATAAGGAGATTTATTAAGATTTGTCAGAGGTCCACATTCTTTCAGTGTTTTCTTGTTTTACTTTTTTCGTACAAATAGAAACCTTAATAATACAAACTTGTAAACTAACTGTCTGCCCACATTTGGAGCACAACAGTGGTAAATAGAGAAAACACAATTCGTTACAGGATTAGACACTTGAAGCTATTTAGCCCTACGGCAACAACAAATGAGTTTAGGGAGCTATGTTTCAAGGTTTTTACCTTGACTGGGTAGATTGAACTTGAGTTTGAAAAACCATCAATATTGAGAAGAAAAATTTCAGCCATTCTGTATTCTGTCACTGAAAAAAGTTTTATTTTTCTATGTTTCACTCAGCTTGACTTCCACTGGTTCTATCATTCTGAATCAGTTACTCTGGAAACATGACTTGAGTAGATAATGCCTTTCAAATATTCACATCTATAATTGAATGCAGCTGACGAGGATCATTGCACATGCGTTTTACATAAAACTCACCTGGCCAATCTAATAACCTGGTCCTCACAAATAAAAGGCATACAGAAGTTAAGAATGTTTCTCCAATATTCAGAATTACAAAGTGATAATGATCATCAAGGCCGCCTCTGCAAGTGAAAAGTCAGCTGCTCTGCATTGCAGTTTTATTGGTTTTGTGGTCTTTTATGGCAACTCTGGTCTAATCATCAAGGGACATTTGTGGGTTTCCAGTTTCAACCCAGCCATGAGAACTCACAAGAGGAGGACTAAATGGATACATCACTGAGGATGCCACTCACAACACATGCATAAAGTTTTACTAGCATCACATAACCCATCTTCACATGTGTATAATAATATGAAATTCTCTGTAAGATACCGCTCCAGTCTTCCTTTCATCCAACTGCTACTGCATTACTTTTCATTTTTTATTGTGTTTTCCATCTTTGCTTAAGTATTTCACCACGGCGAAAGCTTCTCCTTATGCATCTTCACCTCCAGCCTATTTTGCAGTGTTTTTATATTCTCCACCCTTCTTTCTTCAACCCCATTTTTTCAGACAACACTTTTCCCGACTTTGTTTCTAGCGATGTCTTTTTTGGTCCCTTCTGTTCAGGTTCTTCTCCTCCTCCACTCTCATCCCCCACCATTCTCCTGTTACTGTTAGCCAGCTGACAGGCCGTAATTTCAGCCTGCTGGGGCTTTATTTCAGGATGTTCATGGCAGTGGGTAAAATGGTAAGCGGTCAGCAGCTCAGCAGAAAGATGAGTGAGCTCACCGCACAAGGGCAGTAATCCTACAAAGAAGACTGCTACTGACATGGACCATTAACCCTCACCCCCAAATTCCCTTGCCCGACCTTCCTCCCATCACACACACATACTGTATCCTTTCTTTTTTACCACATCTCATTCTCCATCCCATGTTTCAAAGAGTAGATGAGCAGTGAGTTACATTATAAAGTTGAATTCAGCCTGTAGAGATGATGTGATCATAAAGGAGTTTTGGCCGCAAGAATTTCCAGATTTACTGTAACACTAATTAATACCGGATTTATATGCATGTCTTGCAGTATGTACAAACCAGACACCACTTTTTAAATAGCATTTGCCAAAATCAAACATGCTAATGTAAAACAAAACCCAAATGGGTCATGCAAATACTGGAGAAATAAATGAATAAAACAGAAAGTGATTCATGTGACTGGATTCAGCAACAGACTGGGCACCTGACACGCCATCACACAGTATTGCATCTCAAGCATTTAACCTCTGAATTTATGAACCAAGAGACATGTTGATTCTAGACACACCATCAACCCCATGCACTGCATGCTGTATTACTCATATTTCTCATGCCTCCAGACCAGTAAGGTTAGGATCACTGGGAGACAATTAACTGACTAAACTGGTCTACATGCTACATTTATCAGACTCTTCGCTCGCTTTTTCTGACACCAGATTAACACAGCCCTGTGCCCTGCTCACTCACTATGAAAAGCAGAGACACAGCTACATCAGTCTGATTGATTATGAGAGCTCCAGAGTATGTATTAATAAATGAATTAATGTCACCTGTGGCATTTAACACAGTTTGCAGCCAGCATGCCCTCTTAGCTCACACCAGAGCAGTACATCCTCTACAGGAAATCCCAAACACTAGCAGGCAGCAGTCAGCAAAAGCAAGCTTTTTCCGTTGGTTTTATGTACAAGAACCCTGCTATGTCCATAGTCTCTAAAAAGAAAGAAAAATAAACAACCAAAGTTACACAAAAAATATTGTAAAATGTTGATGGTAATATAATACTTAAATATGTCTAATTCAATGTGAAAAATGCTACGTGGTGCTTTAGTTGTTACACTACGCTTCAAATGTGCTCCATACAAAAGTCAAACAAAACAACGGTAAACCAATGGGCATATGCAGACTGGTGGTAACTGTGATATAGTGAAAGGTTTTTGATCACTGAGGATTCCTCACTATGTGCAAGGTGCGCAGCGGCAGTATGTGTGTGTGTATGAGAAGCCCTCTCAGTAGCTGAGGAGAGATACCAGGCAGAGAAAAACAAGGATTTGAAGCCCAATACAGTCACTAGGATACTATTAAGCCCTCAACATTCAGCTCTAGCAGAACACCACCCCTCTTTCCTGTTTCTAGCTTAGATTTTTTTTCTTTGTCTCAACACTGGCAAAGAATAATTATAAACACCTATTTGCTTTGTTACCATGAATGGCTAATGCAGAGGTGGTTGTGGTACCTAGTGAGATGTGGATGGTGACGTTAATATAAAAAATATCCAGCCACAGTAAATAATGTGGTCATGTACTCTGTTTCACAGGTAATGTAATATTGATAGTGCTGTATGGGTCAGAAGCACCAAATCATATTACTATGGACCTACCACAGTTGAATGATTATCCTTTCATTGGGTAACAAAGCTCGTTAGTTGCACTCATCTTAAAATGCAATGGTTGCTTTACTTCTAAACATTAAAATCACTGAACATACCAGCTATTTAATAGCTTGAATTCTCTTTATGTCGGCACAGGGGAGCAAAATGTATAGATTATCATTTGGTAAGGTCATCTGTGTAAGATCTGTATTGCACAATTTAATATATTAATAAAACTTAATCCACAATATTACGCCGAAGAATGGCATTACCTGTCTATTTGTGATTTTTCTAGATGGTCAAAGATGATTTTTTTCCCATTAAATTTCATTCCATGTTTTCAATTTGAGAATAGAGAATAGATTTCTAGAATCAATTCAATGCCATTCTTGATCATTCAAATACATCAGTATAAGCAACACTGTTGTTTGCCTGAATATTCGCCCAGTTCGTATTATCAAGCAAATTGTGAACACGCTTCTCAAGTATAAAAAGATTAAGGATTAACTTTCCTTGGCAAAAATTACTAAAACAGATACACTTGGCCTATATGTGACACATGGACTGTCAGCAGCAGATGCTTCAACTGAGTATAGATCATAACCATTAGCATAGACAGGACAGAAAATGAAAGTCTGCTCACTAATTCATCTACACTGTTGTGTTGACAAGACATCAGCCTACTATCTGCACACAGATGTTAGCTAGTGTTCACTCCCCGGCAGGAACACACTGAATAAAGCAGAATCCACACTGTTCACTCACCTTCCACGGCCTCGTACCCCAAGGTAGTATCTCCTCAACAAACCCAAACCAAGAGCTCAGATCAGTGTGTGGGGTCTTTTTTCAGTCTGACCCTCTAAAAGGCACAATCTCTATATTAGCTACTAGATCGAGTCAGTTGACAACGAGTCATGACAGTAAACTGCACGGGTCTGCATAGATTGTTCACATCACAGTTTAGAGGACTGTCAGGACTAAAGGTGGCTCATATAGCCAGCTATTATCTATGTTACTTTTTTAGCTTAAAAATACTTTTTCTCCACAACAAATGCTAAGATTGATCTTGTGATTTTAAGAATCAATACTGAATCAATAATGTAAAAATCGAAAATTAATTTAAAAAAAATGTTTTTTATTAAACCAGCCCTGACCAAAACTAAAATGGTAAATCCTGGTAAAATAAGTGGCTTTCCTAAACACATCTTAAATTTAGTTTCTTCTTCACTATGGACGAATGAGACCAAACCAAATAATGTT
The DNA here is from genome assembly GCA_033238685.1 of Lates japonicus. Lineage (NCBI taxonomy): Eukaryota > Metazoa > Chordata > Actinopteri > Centropomidae > Lates > Lates japonicus. The sequence goes on along the minus strand of BRZM01000038.1, from coordinate 3,171,641 downwards.
AAATACAGGGCCAGTATTTGTGTATGTTAATATCACAAACAACATCTCATTGGGTTTTATAGGCTCCAACGAGAGCTTCAGACCCAGCCCAAGCTTTCTGGGGAGACACAAAAATAACCCTGGCTTAGAGCTGAGAGATATGGCTGTAATCAATGTAATAATTCATGAATATTTATATTTATCTATGTATTACAATGTGACAATACACCACACATGCATGCACTTGCTACGACTGATTCTAATAAAGCAGTGTCTTTCTCTTTCAGCGTTAACATCATGGCAGAGCACTTCACATAATGTCTGATATATTTACCATTAGTTAAAGCAACAGAGGAAAGTACGCCACTTACTGACCAAACTATCTTATCCATTATCTATCCATACATGTCAGATTATAGATGTAATTGTTTGACATTAAGCCCAGCTCCACTATTATGTAACTGTATCAGCAAGGTGTTTTTGTAGTTATAGTCTGGGCCAAATCAACTGCAAATATTATAGAATAAAATGCAACACTGTCAGACTGTGCCACATTGTCCTATTGGAGGGTAATTATTGTCACTCATCTCTCACTATTTGCCACTATTCTTATGAGGGTATTTTGGCAGCTCCAAGGTAATTTTTTTCTATGTTAAAATTAGACCTATGGTTACAATGTCCACCACTCGGTAGAGAAATGTGGAGGTAGTGGGAAATTATGACAGAAAAATACCTTCAGAGGGAGTATTTATCAGGGTGTAGTTAAGTGCAAGATTAAGGTATGAATAATGAATAATGAGAGATGTACATGTGGTAAAGCCACCTTTACTCTTCTGCTTTCATTTGACGGGAAGAAAAAGTTTTCGAGAAAGAAGTAAGTCTAAGAAAAATACGATGTTTGGTGAGTAGGCTACAGGAGAGAATTTTAATATTTTATAGATTCAAGACAGCAGAGATCCAATATCACCAGGTAATAAAGGAGGAGCAACCCTAGCACTGACTTAACACAAATAACCCCGAACACACCTCCACACACCCCTGCAAAATTACCTGATACGGAGATTATGCTTTCAAAAAGAAATGCACTGATGGCAAAAAAATAATAATAAAGGAAAAGTTTAGGATTAGGTCAAGGTTATGGAAAGGATTAGGTATTGGCCAGCTACAGTTAAACTTAGGGTAAACCTCAAGGGAAATACAGGTTAATCAATTCAATGTCCTTTATATGTGTAGTGCAACGAGTGCATGTTTGTGTGTGTCATGGAGGGATGGGCGTTTAACAGTGAAATGAGCTGACCAAGCACTAAGCATTTCAGACTGTTGTTTATGCATTATGAGAATATGTTTTCAAACTATACAAAAACAGCCTGGAAAACTGGATACATCTAAATAAGCTGGTGCTGCTGCTTAAAGCTCTACAGTAGATTTCTGCCATCAAGGGATTTTTGAGGTGATGAGGCTTGTAATTCATTAACACATGAACCTCCTTTTAAATTCATTATCAACACACACACAGTTTTAATTGGTAATTGAAAACAATTGTAAGACACTAACATGCCTGAGAGCAATTTTTGTTAGCTGATATTTCCTAGACTTCATTCAAAGCTCTGTTGCTTTTTTTCTTATTTTACCCTGACTGGGATTCGCACCTTTGCCAATAACATCCACATTTCCATCAGCCCAAATGCTATAGAGTATTTCTGCTTCGACTGGCAGACCACTACTGTTGGCAAATACTGTACTTGCCAAGATTGACAAAAAAGAAGCCAAGCTTTTAAACATCCTTTTCATGTACTGTAATCATAAATACAAAATCCCACACAACCTATATCTTTAGTTTATATAAGCCAAGGGCTGAGTGGGATGCAAGAGGTGTGAGAACTGCGTAAGGGCATAATACATCACCCTGAAGGCTTGGCAAGAAGGCAAGATACTACAGAACATGAAGAAAAAAGGAGAAACTGGTATATTTATGTTGTGTGAGCTATTGACACTACTGGCCCCTAACACGTATGGCCAAGAGGCACCGCTATGCAAGTGCAATTACATGCAAATGGCAGCACTGTCATAGCCATCAGTGGGAATGAATGAAAATAAAAGAAGCACTTTAAACGCTATCTATTTTTATTGACAATCAAAGGCTGGTCCAGCACTACTATTAAGCTGTTCTCTTTTGAACAGACATGTGCCATGGCTACTTCGCCAGAGGGTCCCCTGCTGTTATTAGTACTAAAAATGAAGGAAGATGACAAACTGAAATGAGGCCATTTCTGTTGACAGGCTTCTCTAAAACAGGAAATCCTGACATGCTGTAATAGCTAAGCATCAAGCCAAAAGACTCCATACTGTGCCAGCAACTAGAAACACTAGCTCCTTCTAGGCAGCTGCTAAAGAAAACAGCAGAGCAGACGATAATCTGTGTGTTCTTGGTAAGATGGAGGAAAAATTGCCGGGCCAGATTGGATTTCTTGTTACTGAATTCTCATTCGCAATCGTCAGCACCACTTCTTCCAGTCCATCTGCGGACAAGTGTCTGATTATTGATGAAAGAAACAGCTGAGAATAAGAAACATTTTGGAGCAGTGAGAGAAACAAGCCTCAGGACCTATTTATTCATGCTGAGGAATTCATTTTGATCCAGACGGCATCAAGCATCATTTCAGTGAAACTGGCAATAACAGAACTTGATTTTACTAAGTGAATCAGAGCAAATAACTGTGCCATGGCTCTGAAAGGCGGGATGTGAATACTGATATAATACCATCTCTGTCCTACAGGCTTTGAGTGTAGGGTCTGTGAACAAACTCATAACACTCTGATGGTATTTAATTCCAGAGAGATTTCAGAGCCTCTTCCATCAAGTTAAAAGTCAGAAATAATGAGCCCTCTACAATCAATGAATACGAGTGAAGGAAAAAGGAAGGAACAGTACACCACTCACTGCGGGCCCTGATACACATCAGGCAGCGTGCCAGTCCCAGCTCTGCCAGCAAATATCTGCTTAAATGGTGACTCTCATCCTGCACACCGGAAATTCAATTTGTTCCGTAAGCCGGGGATGAAAAAGCAATTATTCACAGCCCCCTCTTTTCACGATCTGTTTCTTTAAGATATCTCCCTTCTTCCCCCCACTAACAAATAAACCTCCAGATTAGTGCTGTGTGTGGCTGTTCATAGGGGCACCCAGTTGAAGCACTAGGATCAGGCCAACTAAAAAGCTTGTCAATCAATTTGAAAGATGGAGTCAGGTTCAGCAAGACAAGATGCGTACCTCACCATCCCCATCATCCCCATGGGACATGGGTAAAAGCCACTAGATAATGGCTTGATAGTATGTCACTACGTAGCATGGAGGAAAAAAGTAAGCGCATGTCAGAAGAACACTTCTTTTACACCAATTACACTACAGAGCGCCCTAAAACCAAGCCCCCCCACCCGATCAGTAAGAAGTGCTGTCAGGGGAGCCCACTGAGCCAAGGCTCCAATTTACACTTGGGGTATTAGGTGGGACCCTAGCGTGACTGTGCAAAGTACCGCAGAGCTGTTTCACATGCTCTCTGTTACTTGAACACATCCTGGGACAAGTTGGCAGATCTAGTGGGGCAGAGAGAAGCTCATGTTTGAGTCATAACCTAATTTCCTTCAAATGTTGCAGGAACAACACCTGTTGATTGAGGGATGTGAAAAAGACCTGCCACTGTAATTGGGTCCCTCCATGTCTGGATAGCAGAGAAACAAAATGTTGATAGTTGAAAGATGAAAAGGGAAGAAAGAAACAGTGGCATAACCATAGGGTGAGTGGAAAGGCAGGATAAGCCTCAGAGGTTAGAGTTAGCCATCTGAGGAGGGCAGTGTGACAGCATCAGCCCTAGACAGACCTATGGATCTGGAGGGAGCTTAAGGCTGGTCACCCATGATTGAGTTTCCCCAGCCTCCATACCTTAAATCCCCCCCCCCAAAAAAAAACGTTCACCATATCTGCTGCCTTCTACTGTATGCCTCTGTCGAATAATGGTAGACTTCAAATTACCCACATACCAGCTCTCTGCAACCTTTTCTATGGTTGGAAGCTATAGAAAACATGGAGGACAAAGGGGTGGATTTATGCCAAGTGCAGAAGGCTTTTGAGATGAGAACCATATATCTCACAAGCCAGTGCATGTGACAGGGTACGCCAGCAATAAAATGGGAGAACAGGTCTAGCTACCTCTGCTGGCTCACTAAAGATAACAAGAATGCTTAGCCCTCAAAAGGGAGAAGGCCAAGTATGAACGTCAGAGCCATTTTTACCCCACCACCTATTAAATGTCTGTAACAAAAGGTGATTTAACAACCCAAAGGAAGCAATAAGTGACTAATCAAGAGTATAGAAATAAACTACAGCTGTTTCTTTTACAGAAGGGAATAGAAAACACTCAAAAAGCTCTTCACCCACACTGCCAACAACTTTTAAACAAGCACCCATATGAACTTAAATAAGACAAAAACAAAAGCATATTGGAAACATTTTTAGATTATAGCTCCACTTTTTTATAATCATGATCTAATTAGTCAGTTGCAAAATGTGACAGTTCACCACAGCTGGTTCTGCTGCAACAAATTAGTCTATATTTCAGTGTTCTCTAATCTACTTGTGGGATTTAGGGACTCTTTACTTTTTCTAGATAATATTGACCCTTTTCTTAAAGTCCTTAGTACTTTATATATATAGAAATCAAAAATAAATACATTTTAATATTTGGCTACGCTGTAACTAGAGTTTTCTGTCTCCCGAGATGGTCTGTAACTACATAATTCATTCTGCTTAATTGTTAAGTTGCTTAATTATTTTTGTGCTGCAGCTTTTTTCAAGTGCTTTCACACATCAACACTGATTCCTAACTGCTGAAAAAACGATATATATATGAAGTGATCACAACCATAAGAAATGACTGCAGACATTTTGCACGACCATGTTCCTCTTCCTGCTGTCACAACATCATTTTGATACAGATCACGCTACCTGTAAAATCTCTAATCCACAGTCAGTGAATGATGCCAAATCACCCCAGCTGTTAAATTCTTCATGGTCTGAATTAAAATGATGACCGTGTAAAATCAAGCAAGATGGTGATGGGGCACGCACTGGGGTTTTAAAAAGGCAACAGTCCCCTGAGGCCGGCATCTTTATGCTTTTTAGCGGATTTCTGGGTACATTTTTCATTAACAATGCTGAACATGTCAACGAATGCTATAATAATATAATAAACCAACAACTGACAAGACAGCAGATAGATGTACAACAATCAGGTTGAAAATCCCAAAAACAAACAACATTTGACTGGGAATTTGAATATAAATTGTCATCTATCACACTGCTCAAAAAAGTCACAATTTTCATCTTAAGCAATAAACTTACTGTTTAAGTGCTGCCATGGGATAAAGGGTTTACAGTGGATGAATAAATAATCAATAACAACTTCTGTCTCAAATATATCCACACACATTCCAGTAAATCAATGCTTGGCAGTAAGTAAACACTAAAAAAAATGTTTAAAGTGCCTCCACACTAAAATCACCTCAAATACCACATATACTGTCTACAAAACAGACTTTTTTTTATCGTTGTGGATTTTTGTCAGGTCTTTTGTGAAGGTCTCCGGTCTGTGGGCACTTACCACTTTTCTTAAAATGCAAGAAACATAATTTTAATAGATTATCTTTTTATAGCTTTGAGGGCACAGTGTACAATTTGGATAATTAATTCTTCCATTCACTTGTCATTTTAGGAAAAGCGCAGGTGTTACTAATAACATTAAAAATGGCTCTGTTCTATTCAAGCATCCCACTAAGTCATGACAGTTTGACAATATGCCAGCATGCTAACACCAGCAGCTTAAAACTGAAGCTGCTAAATGGAATTCAGCCATCATTCATTTTATTACTTACACCTATGCTTTTGTTAGTTTCCATGCTGTACTGAAAACATGGTGAACCATGACCCAAAACCACAGTGCTAATCAAACTGAGAATTCAGGGCACTGTTACACCACTAATGGACAAAATAATTTTAAAAAAATTTACCAAAAGTTGCTGGTGGTCAACCACTACTGGAGGATGTGGAGGGACTGGTTGTGGCTCTTCCTCTGTCCTTTCAACAGATCCTTTCAACTGCTCTGACGGGCTCCCTTTGTATTTCCTCACTTTGGAAACCCCTATGAAGATATAGATGGATGAATGATGGAAAGAAGGTTAACAATGAGGGATATAAAGAACTAAAGTAGTGTGATAGCAATCAAAAAAAGAACTTTAAATGAAAGGGAGAGCCACTTTTCACACCTCATTTTGTTTTTCTCAGAACCACTGGAAGCACAAACTGGATAGTTTAAAAGAAAATAAATTCCAACTGCTGTGGCTACAAGATTAATGTAATACTAGGGTATAAGAGAGAAAATCTATTTGAAGCTACAACCAGCTATTGAGTGCACAATATTTCACATCTGGCCTGGCCTGTCCATTTATAACAGTGTTCGAAATTGAAACATTTTGATGGAAACAAAAGGGCTGGCTCAGCTTGTAATGAGAATGGAGGCGGGGTAGATGAGTTGTCTGTTGTTTAAGGAGCCACAGTTTGTTTGTGTTCTATTGTGTGATCGTGCCATCCTCTGATGGCTTCTCCATATTCTAGCAGCATCATTACCTCAGCCCTCCAGCTGGCATCTGCTCATCACAAGTTCAAACCACAGGCCCGTAATCAAACACATGAACTTATTGGCTTATCTCTGACATGAGTACTACACCCCAGTAGACAGGGCATAATGGCTGATGCCAAAGAAACAAAATATATGGCAGAGTCAGCCAGCCAGGCCAGCCAACATTGTGAATCTTTTATGGAGAAAAAACATTTGAGGATACATATCAGAGGGTGTGGAGTTTCTACAAAGGTACACATAACTTTAGAGCTCCTGGAGTTTCTCTATTGAAATATATCATCTGCTAAGCCAGGGGACAGCATTTTTATATTCTGTATCTTACGTTGCATTATTCATGTCCTCTTCTCTATTTTAAAAGCTAAACCAAGTGTAAATCAGAGAAGCTGGATGGTAATCAAAAAAATAATTTATCCTCTTAAGTAAGTGGCGGGCAAAGCACCGGCTGGATGTGTGAAAATTAACAGATTTTCTTAACTCACTTAATTGCATAACTACAGTTAAGACTGAATGATTGGCACAGAAAATGAGGAGGCCAAAAAAGTAGCTGAGACCTTGCACCTGTTTCTTCACATTTCAAAACTTCCTTCAGATGCAGTTAAAACTCAAGAGCATACAATATTGGAAAAAAAAGTCCAATATAGCTGATTGATAAGGTGTCCAAAAAGTGATTGACAGGCTCAGCTATTTCACTTGTGATCCAACACCCACAGACAGAAAACAGTATTTGAAATATACCATGCATCAGTCACTAAGCAAATGAGGTTACTTTTACTCATGGGTAAAAAATGCCTTCAGGAAATGCTGAAGGCATTAAAATATATTAAACACATACTATCACACTAGGAGAAAAAGCATTGTGTTGCATTTAACCAATGGTCTAGTGTAAATCTAGTTTATACCTTCTCTGTCTTGATCTTCCTCAGCACTTTCTGTTACTGCCCTCCCATCCTGGGGAGGGTGCTCCTGAGTTGGATGGCTCTCGTGTTTGTCTTTGTGCTCTTCCTGTTCTGGCTTGTTAGAGCCTTCGGCCGTGCTCTGAGGAGTCCTTTTCTCTGCCTCACTGCTCCTCTTGAGGCTCTGCGAGTCCAGACTGTCCATTGACTCGTTTCCATTCACACAGTCCACTTGTGATACTAGGAGACCCTCTGTGTGCTTGGGGTGGGCCTCAGCATCTGAGGACTCGGACGTTTCAATCAAAGGCTGGAAGTCAGCCTGCTTGGCCTGGGTATCTCCATCTGCCGCCTTGGGATGAGAACTGCCACCAAGGAAATGTAGCTCAGTGTGTTTCTCTGTGTTCTCAGACTCTGCCTCTTTGGCTGTGGACTCCTCCTCCTTAGGTGTTGGCTCCTCTCTGGCTCCACTGACATCTGGAGGTTCAGCAGGGGCCACAACAGGAGGTTCGTTGGAGCTCTCCTCCTCTGTAGAGGGGGCATGGGGATGGTGGCCATTGGGCTGGGGACCCGTGGTATCGCAAGATGATTCCTCGTCCTGCGTCAAACATGAGTCACTGGGCCCTGCGGCTTCCACCTCTGCCTCCGGCTCGTCCTCCTCCTCTTCTGTTCCTTTCTTATAGTTCTTCTTCTTACGGATAATGCCCCGCCCCCAAGATGGCCGCCGGCGAATCTTCCGCTTTATATGATCTATGATGTAGAGAGAAACAATAGTGAGGAAACCTTATTCCTAATTCAAACAAGCACAATTACTAAAAGAAACTACAAAAATGGCCAGCTATTCAGGCAGCTGACTGCTGTTAACAACTACAATTACCATCCTCTAAACAAAGGAAAAAAATGTAATAATTTCCAGTACATGACTGGACACTGAGTACATGACTGGACATGTACATATCTGTTTAATCAGCTCTCTGGGCAAAAAAGTTAGGTTTCTAGGTCTCAGAGGATAAGATGACAAAGTATACAAGAGGATGAGATAAGGCAAAAAAAAAACTTTACTAAAAAACTTTATAATGTTGAATAACTGAAGGCAAGCCAAGACTTTATGTCCTAAATTACAAATGAAACATACTGTCAAAAAATTCCCACTCTGAAAAGATACTGGAGAGTAGAAAAAAAACATATCTCCTCCTGCACATAGCTTGCAAGTTGACTGAATTCAAATCTGGACATTTGGCCTTCCTGTAAGAGTAACAAGCAGTGGGTGACAAAGACAGTAGGAGAGACAGAGACAGCAGCCCTGTTATATCATGGATGTTGGACACTAATGACAACAGATGGTGCTTGGGGTTTTAAGAGGAAGAGGAAAACCAAAGCCTGCTCTCTGAGAGTGCAGTAAAAGTGTCACAGCAAGCAAGCAAGAATACTAAATGCAGTGAAACTTCAAGGCATTTGCCTTCATTTGTTGGTTTCCAAAAGCAGAAACCGAGAGACAGACCAGAGCAACAAAGTCAGAGAAAGCGGCAGACACAGAAAGAGTGTGAAAGAGAAACACATGGGGACCACAATGCATCAGTATCCTGGGGACACAAGCATTTGAACCTGACAATGAGTGGCATTACCGTGACCTGTCAGTGAGACACGCACCCTAACCCCAAAGGAACCCTTTGGTCTTGGCACCAAAAGGCCTTCACAACTTAAAATCATCTGTTGAGTCCCGTGAGGCAGCTCTGACACTGCATAATTCTGAGTAATGGCAGGATAAAAACAGTAATTCTTTCATAAAACAACTACCTAAAAAAGGACAAAGAGATAACTTAAAAGGTACTGTGCTTGTGCTTGTGCTTGTGCGTGTGCGCAAGTGAAAATGAGCTCAACCATGGATAGAGCCACTGGATCACAGTGGACTTATTAAAATCCATAAAGTCCTAGCCATTATAATTCTGTCAAGGGCCATTGGAATGATCTAAATCTGCCAAAGTGGGATCTTATGCAGAATCAATAAGATATGCCAACTTGTTCCTCAGAGAACTAAACGACCAGGACTCCTTCAAGTTATTCAACAAAGATTATACTTCACCGTATACTCCGAGCAGAGCTTTTTACCTTAATACTTGAGTGTCTCTGTTACGCCATCTATACCTGCACCACATTCCACACAAACATATGCCTTGGCAAACTGACCAGAAATCATGATATGCCTGTATGTTGCCTGTCAGATTTTCCCTCTAGCCCCAATGCTTTTATTCAGAGATCAGCCTTCCCCCTCCAATGATGTGATTATGCATGCTGTGCATCAGAATAAGGCAGAAAATGAAACCTTATGTTAAGCATTTGTTTGCAATGTGAAGGGAAGATGGGAAGAAAAACTGAGTTATATTTTGTCTCCTAGAAAAACATGACAAAAAGGGGCTAATTAGTCAACTGGTCCATGGTGATGGGCTCAGGACCCTCCTCTTTAGGAACTGTGTTCTCTAGTGACCCATTTAATGACCAGCCACGCATTTCCTGTCAGCCACAACCAGCACACGAGGCAAGACAGAGGGGAATGGAGTACACTTGGTGCCAGCTAATTCTGTACAATTATCGTTTAAAAAATTTTTTTTTTAATTATTTGAGTTGTACCATATCTTATCACACACACTTTCAAGGACATTTCAAAAGTATTTTTTGAAACTTCTATCTATATCTAGAGGACTACAAAGACATTTTGTCAACTGCTGGTCAGGGCAAAAGCATCCAGTATCATAATTGTGCCTAGACTTCCTCTGTCACTTCTCTTAACTCCCATTATGTTTCTCCTGTCAGTAAGAATTAAATCCCATCTTTCCCTGGCTATGTAAACTCACACTGGCATGTGCTGAAGTGCTGCCATGAAATTTTCAATGCACTCTCATTTCATAATAAGCCAAGTGTCCAAGCATTGCTTGGGGTATGTATGTCATCAGGCTAGGGGACTAATGGATACCTTTCAAAAACAGAGCTACTACCATTCTGCATGTGTGAGGCAATGATAGCACATCACAGGGAAGGATTTCTGGTCTCCACAAATGCTCCACAAATACCTACACAGAGACTGGTGTTTAAGACACTTAAAGGTAGGAGAGGAACTGGGCAGTATTCCCTGTAGAGGAGGCCACCAGAGCTGGAGGTTTAAAAAGACAATGAGACACATCACCCTGCCAAAGCTCCCCCCACCACCGGCCATCAAGCCCACTGTTTGTAATAGAGCTTCTCTCAAGTGGGTACAGGGGCTGCTGGCAGAGTTTGTTTTAAGGTGGGATGCAGCTTTGGTTTTTGGTTCCTCCTGATCTGATCTGGAAGGAGGAGACAGCCGTAGGGTAAGCTATGGAGCAGGCAGAGAGCCTCATTCATCTTCAGGCATGACTGGCACGTGGGATAGCTGCTCTGCTATAAGTGAGGGACCAGAGAGGAAGAAAACCTGCCAGGCGTCTTGGATATTTCTGGATGCTGGCATCCTGTCTTGAGTGTGTGTGTGCCTGTGCATGTGTGTGCATTTGTGTGTGTGTGTGTGCTCTCACTTTTGACCACTGTTTATTTATTTAACCTTCAGAGTTTATATTACATTTAGAAATGTCACAATGCAATGTCCAGCGATTAGTCATAGCATGGCTCTTTTCAATTTCAGTACAGAAAATATGTGCCCCAGGTTTTACGTGCTTTGTGCTTTTTTAATATGTCATGACTTTTATTAAACACAGCAAAGTAAAGGCAAACTTCAGTACTGTTAGAAAAGAAAGACAAAGACAATGAAGAGAAGAGGAGAGGCACAGCTGCTAATTTTACCCTCTCTGGATATGTACACAAACCAAAACAAACAATCCACAATTCAATGAAAGAAGTCTCGCTAAGGTCAGCTATCACCATCGGAGCTATGAGCCGTACTCCTGAGGGATGAAAAGTTTAGACCGAATGGCAGCAAATGACTCGTCACAGTCAGCTATTAAATAATGCATGAAAGTTGTTAGAGCATGAACAACCAACCACAGAGGGGTGATATGCTGATGGGGGAGGAAAGGAGGGAAGAAGGAAGGGAAAAGAGAACCGGAGCACTTTGCAGTAATTAAAAGTGCCCATACAAGATTCATGTAGTGGCAGAAATATTTCAAGCTGCCATCACATGTAGTTGTCAGAACAGTGTGTGTGCAACGACAAATAGAGCTTTTGAGAGCAAAAAGCCCCAGGAGTATCCAAACTGCCGTACCAGCGAGTATTAAATAAATAAATCAGTCCAGTGACACTGATGGACAATTCAGCAGCATACTGGTAATGCCTTTGGGTGGAATTGTGAATCAGTGTCTCAGATTCACTGATTGCTTTATTCAATAATTCCCAGTACTGAGTAATCGCACCACAACTCATCAAAAGACAGTCATATCCAATGTTGAAGAGAGGACAAGGGAAGGAAAACTTGTTAAGAATCGGCAGAATAAAACTAGAAAACTAACAGCTTCTATACTGTGTGTGAAATATCCTAATGACCCTTTTTCTTCCACAGGTATACAAGACCAAACAGATCCACTGTCTCTATAGCACAGTAGAACCAGCAAAAGCTCCAAAGCTTCGTCAGTATAATCCACATAGATTTCTATATACAGTTGATAGTAGAGCCATCCAAGAAAACCTTGAAGCACCCCATGCCCATGGTATTATGCAATATGGTATAGACTATTTATTACTTTTATAACATTCCAAGACACACAAGCCCATAAAGACAAGTGTATCCATCTCAGACAGACTGATATGACGGGTCTTGTGGGCTCAATGCCACATTACCATCAGTACTAACTCCTACTTACTGTATACCCCAAGTTAAACAAATACAGGCAATCAATCTTATCTGCCGCTGTTCTTTGCAGAGGTTATGTGAAAGGAAAAACATACCAGACTGATTAATCTGATTAACCAGTTTTAAATGGGAGGGATGCTACCTCTTTAAAGGAAAAGTTAAACATGTGGAGTAATACGCTTATTTGCTGTCTTCCTAAGATTTAGTGAAAGGACTGACACCACTTTTATCTCTGTATGCTAAATATGAAGGAACAGTGAGCAGCTGGTTAGCTTAGCTTAGCATGAAGACTGAAAGCAGGGCTTGCCCAGCTCTGTCCTAGTGAGATCCACCTATGAGCACCTCTGAAGTAAAAACAACAAATCACCATTTAAAACAGGGTTATGTAATTTCCCAGAGGGCTGCAAGCTGGTTGCTGGGCAACTGGTCCCGAGCATGTTCCCAAAATGTTTGGAAATTATTGATGGGATTCCAGTATGTTGCCCTTTAAGGTGCGAGCCAGAGCATACAGTACAAATATCATTTAAAATGAAGGCATCAAATCTCCCCATATCCCCACAAGACCACACAGAAATACTTAGCACTGAGCTGAAAAACAATCATCTCATTGTGACCTGTTCCCATAGCTATTGGCAAACACATTGTCCATCTCAGTCCTCCATTTCCTCAGTGGTGGCCAACATTATAAAACGGGTATTTGGCTGAGGCAACAAAGCTACAGCAGCACACTGTGGACTCATCCCTGAAACACATTACAAAAGAGGAAGTAATAAAGTCTAAACTTTTGCTACACACAGTGTTAGAGGTATAGTATAAAATAATGATCTTTACAAATTTGCTACATTTAGATTATCACTTCCAATAATGTGAGGAAACAATTAAAGCAACTGGTGCAATTAAAGCATGTGAAAACTAATATAATCACACAAAAGGTAATTAAATGCCATGATGGTGAGCACTTCTCTGGATATCAACACCAGATGAATATATTAAGTTTAAAATAGAACTATATGTGATAAAAGTGTGCATCTGAATGATCTCACTGATAGCTTGAAACACAAAATCTACTATGGGTGATCACTGTTATTAGGTCTGGATTCTGATCTTACCACTGCATTGTTTTCTTTTAAAGAAAAGTGTGCACTGTAGATTACAGGTTAATGGGCTACACAATTTAATAACCCAGGAGGATGTGTGTTGTACACCTAATCAGATCCTTTGGGTAGGTCTTCCATCATTAGATGTTTGAGATATTTAAGTGTTTTACAAACTAAGCACAGAAATTATGATATGAACTATATGAACTAACTTATATAATGATATATATAATGATCAAGGTTATACCACAAAGTATTAATTTCTGCTTTTTTATTAGACCCCATGTTTGACAAATAATAAGAGCTAGCTTAGCTGTGGGTAATTTATGTGCAGGTATCAGTGTTTTTCAGTGGCACTGGTCTGGAGAGTCAGCAACTCTTTGGGTAGACCAACAGTCCAAATAGTCCCCTCCTAACCTGGACAGATGCTCTGTTGTTTACTAACCTACTTACCTCCTTACTGTTGAGTGTGTGTGCACCATTTAAGTGTGTTTGTGTGTGTGCGCTTAGGGGTGTGGAGTGTGTGTTTCCACGGCAATGAACAACATTTCCTTTGCCTCCGGAGAATGCTTGCCGTCTAATTCTGGTCTCTGAATTCACATTTAGGACACTGGGCCAACACTGGGATACACTCTTGGTGGGAAACAAACTAGAATTTGGGACCAAAGGAAAACAAGTGGCAGAGAAAATATGTGAATATACACATGGTTTTGTTAGTTTCTTTTGTTTGTGTGTATTCACGTGTGTAATTGAATAACCGTATGGGATTTGTGTGTTTATTAGTCACAGCAGCATCCGTTGATTTGAGATTCAAACCAGTGACTAAATTAGGGTTATAGCTCTTAGCTTAGACTTACAACAAGACTCCAAATTGAAAAATATTAGACTTTCAAATTTGAGGGAGAACAAAATGGGGCATGGGACAGCAAGTGAGAAATGAGAATCCCATTCTGGCAATATATGAATGTAATGTGTTTATACCTGATATAAAGTTGTTTCCAGGGTAATAGTGGATTTCCACTATTGTCAAATTTACAGTATTTCCTTTAAAAGATATTCACTGATTCTGTAAAGCACAGAATATTGTGATGCAACTGCTATTATTCCTTATATGTGTACAGCAAACAAGCAATCATGCTCAGCCTGAAGATTTTCAAACTCTCAAATATGTCAGTCGTTACACATGTATATAGTCTGTGTTAATGTTGTAATTGCTATTGTTTTGAATTGCAATATATGGTAGTTTACTATCTGCTGATGATTGCAATCAATTGTTGATCTGTTGCCATCCCAAATCACTGTAACCAACATACTTTGTGCATGTTCCTGCATACATATAGTATGTGAACAAGTATGCACTGACTGTAAGCACAGTCACAGGCACAGCCGAGCATCCAACTCTATTTTTTATCATCCTGTTTTACTGGAATCAACTGGAGTAGGGGCCTCAATCTTGTAACATTAATGACATATTGATCGGCCTTGCTCTCATCACCTGCGACTGACAGGGAGGAGCTTGGAGTTAGGTGTTGTGTCACAATCTTAAAATAAACATTACCAAGAGGTATACACCTTTACAAAACTTTACACACATACTGTAAATGTAAAATCCAGTCTATTTTGTTTTTATAAAGAACTAAAGTAATAAAGTTATTTATTGCTTACCTTTCTATTCAATTATGCATAGGTGTACAGTATTAGCTCTTTTCAAACTAAAGACTGCTTTTTCCACCTCTTATAATGAAGGTGTATTTAAAGGCATACTGTCAGTTTGTGGCATTATAGGAGGGTCTCGCACTTGTGTTTATATTACTATGGTAATGAGCGTAATAAAGAAGGTCAAGACATAGTGCACATTAGTTTGTTATATGCCAAGCAGACCAAGTGCACTGACAAAATGGAATACAAGTCCTAACTATTAATAACTACATAAAACACACAGGCAGATGGAAGACACACTGTACATCAGTGCGCACTGAGAACTACAGTGTTTGCAATAGCAATTCAGTATCTTAAAACTAAAAAGTTATGGTTTGCTCAGTGTACACCAGTGTACCCACGTTAAAGAATCTGAATTGTTACACAGATTTGGTTGTGCTGTTCTAAGCAAAAGCAATAAGAACATATTCCTGAAAACTATATTTTCCCCACTGAACTCTTCCCTGGGGATTTCAGCCATTTTTTCTCTATCTGAATTATTCTCTGAGCTGTAATTAACACAACACAAAGGCTGTATATCCCCGGCCATGACTGCTGAACAAATTCCAATTCAACGCTTCCTGATAACTTTAACTAAATGAGTAATTTAAATTTTGTCTTTAGAAATGTGCACGTAAAATAGAATATGTTGTTAAAGATGTTAGAAACGCAGGTCAAGAGAAGCTATCCTTTAAAGGTTAATTTGATGAGAATGTATAAATAATGTTGTTGTTTTTTAATATACTGCCTTTGCTCTACTGAGCAAGCATTACCCCAGACATTCTACATATAAAATTCTAAGCATAGGTGGAAGTAAAATTAAGACTATATATCAGGCTGGCATTAAGCCAAGCTGAAATTCATACAGCTTCCATTCAATTGATCTCAGTTTATCTCAGAAATTAATCAGCAATTTCTCCATCATTGATACTGATCTAGGGCTACAGCTAATAATTGTTTTCATTATCAATTAATCAGCTTACTTGTTTGGTCTATAAAATATCAGAAAACAGTTTAAATGTCCATCACAGTGTCCTAAAACCCCAATGCAGCTCAATTGCTATATGTATATAAATACATAGATTCATATCTGTCTGTTCACTTGATTCATGTTTCTTCTCAATATCACTCCACACGGAAAGATACCCAAGCAACAACATGTACCACATTTGCTTTAGGAATTTAAACTAAGGAATAAGAAGGAATACAAAGGAAAGGGGTGAAAAGCAAAACGAGAGACAACATGGGAAACACTGTAGAAGACAAAGAGAGCCAGAGAGGCTGTCATGGTGACACAGGGCCCCAGGGTCTCTGGGTCATGAAAGGAAGACAGCTGTTTGTCACCTGATGTGACACTTTGCGCTGACACTTAATGAAACGTCCAGATCAATAAATGATCCCATCCTTGCTTCGTGAAATGAAGGAGATAAGTCACTTCCCTCAATTGCTGTGTCGTATTTTCTATTTCCATCCTTCACTCCCTTTTTCTCACACAGCCATATCACCCCTGCTTGCTTTTACTCTTACTGAGCACTTTATTAGGAACACCACACTGATACTGGGTAGGGCCTCTCTTTGCTCTCAAGATAACCTAAATTCTTTGTGGCATTGATTCCACAAGACATTGGAAACATTCCATTGAGATTCTGGTCCATGTTGACAGATAATTTCTGCTTATTGGTCAGCTACACAATCATGTTGTCAATCTTCTAGTCTACCACATTCCAAATGTGTTCTGCTGGATTCTGATCTGGTGACAGGAGAGGCAAATAAAGCACAGTGCACAAATTGTCATGTTCATGCAACCAGTTTGACATGACTTTTGCTTTGTGACATGGTGTATTATTATGCTGAAATAGTCATTAGAAGATGGTAAATTGTGGCCATAAAGGGATGCAAATGGTCAGCAACAATATTCAGACTGTGACATTCAAACAATGATTGATCGGCATTAAGGGGCCCAAAGATTGCCAAGAAAACACTTCCCACACCATTACACCACCACCAGCAGCCTGGACTGTTGACACAAGGCAGGTTAGGTCAATGGATTCATGCTGTTGATGCCAAATTCTGACACCAACACACCATCTGTGTGCCTAAGTCAAAATCAGGATTCATCAGACCAGGCCACGTTTTTCCAGTCTTCAACTGTCCAGTTTTGGTGAGCATGTGCCCACTGCAGCGTCACATTTCTCTTCTGGGCTGACAGGAGTGGACATGGTTTTCTGCTGTTGTATCCCATCCACCTCAAGGGTTGACGTGTTGTGCATTCTGAGATGCTTTTCTGCTCACAGCAGTAGTAAAGAGTGGTTATCTGAGTAACCGTAGCCTTTCTGACAGCTCCAACCACTATGGCAATTCTCCCAGGACATTACCAGTTTTAGAAATACTCAAACCAGCCCATCTGGTACCAATAATAATTTGGTGATATTTGATGCGAATATTAATTGAAACTCCTAACCTGCATCTGCCTGATTCTATATACTGCACAGCTGCCATGACTGGCTGACAGGATCATTGCATGAATAAGCATGTTTACAGGTGTTCCTAATACACTGTGAGTGTATTCTGTAAAACAATGTTTAAAACTGAACATACAAGATTTTAAATTCACACCTTTATATTTTGTCAGTATATAGGATAGTGTGTGGTGAAGAACATGTATTTATTGTGGTTGCAGATGCGACCACAAAGGATGATATCTGTCAGGTCACAACTAATCTAAACAATCTAATTTTATCTCTTCCAATACATATATGCTTTCACATAACATAAATGCAGCAGTGTGCACATTTTCAATACAAGAATCTTTAAACTTTAATGGATGGATAAACCAAGTATTATCTGCCACCTTGCTCTGCAAAATGATATGCATCTTTTTCAAACTAATAACTTATTACATCAAAAATAATAACAGTTTTCTTTTTAAATCATAATTTGGAATGTATGTCACTACAGCCATTTCACAGAGCCAGACTACTCTGAGGTGGCACTCCATGATTTAGAAGAAACACAAAAGAGTGGATAGCAGGCCATTGGGGAATCTGTATTGTCAAACCTTGTTACGTGTGTTGAAAGGTTAACTATATACTGAAAGCATATCAGTGCTACTACAAAGAGGTAACAGTCACAAGGTAGAGGAACTGAAGACATAATTTAGTCAGAGCATCTGTCTGTTTCTGTCCTTCTCCTCGCTGCTGCTCAGTAAATGGCCAGTGGGATGACGGTGCCTGTGGTGCCCTCTTCTCAGAAGAAGCTATGCCCTAATGCACCAGCAGCTCCAAGCACTACTGAAGATGTCAGCCTACGCACACACGTACATACAAAACAGGATATGAAAGCCTTTTGGGGGAACGGTCTGTTGCCCCCAGCAAAAACATGGATACAGACAAGTTGCAAGGCAGGAGCAAGGAGGTGAGGTGTGGGCACCGTTTGGCTCATTTTGACTGATATGTGAGTTACTTCATCACTTGTAGAGGTGTGAATAAGAGCATGAACCTATAAAAAGCCTTCAGAGATTAACAATGCCCAACAGCTAGCTACTGTGTACTGTACAATTAAACACTAGAGTTAAATATTGTGAACAAATGGGGATTTCATTACAGGATCTTTGGATCAGTTACACTGCTCAAGTTAGTCACTCAAAGTAGATGAATAGCTCTTCACCAAAACCATACTGTATCCTTATCCTTCCTCCTTTTGGGTAGTTCTATTTCATTAGGATACATGTGTTGTGCGCTGCAATGAACCACCACCAAATCCTGTAATGAAGGAACAACTCCAAAGGTAGAAAGTAAAAGGTGCTACTTTGGTTTATTTCCAACTGCAGTAAGACTGAGTGAACAGAGAAAAACAAAGGCCTCAATGGGATCTTATTAGTTAGATTACTCCTGTATATAATGTTACTACTACGCTTGCTTACACTCTGCTGGCCATCTGACAAAAGCCGTGATCTGAAGGCATATCACATTCAATGTGAAGGATAGCCGTTGTACTTTGTCGGAAGTCATACACTTGCTAAATTGATTAGATTAGATACCAATTAGATACCCTGTGGGTCTGTTAAGGGATTCAGGTCGTCACAGCTGTATAATAATAAGACTAGGCAGAAAGGGATATTAAATTAAACACTGTTTACACAGGGATTCTTTGCTCTACATAGACACCTTACTGAATCAGTTTTTCCTTTTATGATTCGTTGACTTTTTATATTGTGGAAAATTAAATTAAAATTAGGTCTCTTTCCATCACATGCATGATGTCATAATGTCATACCAAATTACTTATGAGAACAGTGAGTAATTATTTGCTCAAACTAAAAATTTAGCTGCACATCTTCCATGCCCCAAATTTCAACTATCTGAGGTTTGATGAAGTGTAGGTCCCTACATGATTAAGCTTTATCCTCAGAAAAGTCACTGAATCACTAATCTACTTTTACAGGACATTTGCTGCTACTGCATTTCTTAGCCAAGTTTTTAAATTCTCCTGCTATTATAAACAGCATCAAGGGATACTGCTCTCTGACAAAAGCCATGATTGTGTTATGATTGCTGTTCACTACCGCGTATGAGACCGACTACTGTGCTCACAAATAAGAATGGAAAAGGAGGGCCCATCTTGGATCCTGAATCAGTCTCAAACTTGGCTGCTCAATCATTCAGAATAAGGGTTGGGTTATGCTGCTAAAAAAAAAAAGTAGTAGCTCGTACAACATGTTGTCCATCTCTCTCAGAATTCAAACATATTTATAGCTAGGCCAAATATCCATACTCAAAGGTAGTCATACAGAAGGAGGAAATGTGATATAGTGTGGGAATGATAGCACACTCCTGGAAGGCATTTGAAGGAGTTTATCATAATCAGCATATGAATTCTTGAGTTATGGTCGAAAGTGTGTTTTGTGAGATCACAGTGACCTTGACCTTTCACCTTTCACCACCAAATTCTCATCTGTTCATTCTTGAGTCCAAGTCAACATTTATCCCAATCTGAGGACATTCCTTCGGGACATTACTGAGATATGACGGACATACACACATACAACACATATGTACAGAAGGACTACACAAAAATATAATGCCTCTGGCCACAGTTGCTAGTGCAGAGGCACAAAAAGACAGCTTGAGAGAGATGTTCAAATCCAGCTTACTTTCTCACTTTTGCACAGCTGACAAATCAGGACAACAGCCCCTTCAATTATGACGTCAAAAAGGGCAACTGTTTACATTGTTTTTGCTTTTTTGTTCTTGACAGAAAATGGGATAGAGATTTGGTTGTATGGTAGAGTCTATACTAATGGCGGTTTTCCCAGGCAGTGTCTAGTCTACAGCTAATCTTAACTCAAACATCAAACATGGTATAGCTGGTGTTAGAGGCTTAGTATTGACTGCTCCCTGCTCTCGCTTGGGCTGATTGAACCATTCTGCTTGTAAACAGAGCCTGACATCAAAACAAAAACCTGCATGAATGTTTATTCTCAATAAAAATGTTGTTATTGAGTATGTAAGTTGTCTAGCTAAAATGAAGAGAGTCTGCTAGTTCAGGCAGGCAATTCGAGTGGTACTGTGCTTTAGATCTACTAATCTGTCAGCTCAGATCTTGGGACTGCCATTACCAACTGAATAGTCTATTTAAGGTGTCAAACTGAGCTACTTGTTCATAACTGCCATTTGTGCTGCTGGTGGTTTCTATGCATTCACACCCCACTGAAACCTCTCTATCCACATGGGAAACTGCTTTTTTGTTTCATGCTCCTGCTTTGGCATTGTTCCCCAATAAAAACTACCTTAGTGAACCTGATCATGTTTGACTACAACTAAATTAAATCTTTACATTTACACAATTTACATTTATTCCCAATTTAAAAAAGAACCACTTGCAATGTCAGAGATAAAATGTAAAATATAAAGAATATAGTATATAAAAAGTGATTCAGATTTTTTTTATATAATAAGTATAACATCAAAATGAATAGATAAGTCACAGTGTTGACTGTATCAACATTTCTATGTATGGACACATTCTTGTCTCTCGAGGTAGTGGCTGAACTTTTGAGAAATTTTCTGAGGCAACTGAAGTTCATCTATCCAGTGTTCCCACACTTATCTTACATTTTAAAACTTTCATAACTTTAATTTTTAATGACCAGAAAACTGTAATATTGTATATAACTTGATTCACTGAGGCTTAGAGATTTGAGAGTAATATCTTTCCTAACATATAAACCCTAAATTTAATTAGGAATTTGAAAAAACAATAAGTAAAAGCAAGATGTAAACAATAGCCTTAAGAAATTTCTACCATAGATACATATTCTACAATGACTAGACAACAGTAAATTGACTACACTTTTAGGAACATGTGAGTGCAGTACAACCAAATTTCCAATAAATACTATCATTGTCATCATGCAGTTCGTAATTTCGACTTCGTTGTGACCACCAGGTTAAATTTTTGATGATGCAGTTTGCTGTGGGATTGGACTGGATTGCATTTGGGTATGCATCCAAATGCAGTTAACAACTTCCACGCAGAACTTGAAATGCACATCAAAATCTTAACTGAAGTCGCAACCGTAATCATACTACCTCAATTGAATGGCTTTTCTCAAATATCTTAAGCTTCTCCCCTCCATCAAACGAAAGAAAGCTGAAGGTCTGGCAGAAGGAGGCAATTTAAGCAATACACTTTGGGCATGTGTCAGCAAATACCTTGTCCCTGACAGAAACCTCAGTATGATGGTGCCACTACAACAAAGGGGAGATCTGGTGCATAAAAAATTAAAAGTTCTCACCTAAATTTGTCATGTTAATGTATCGAGGCCATCAGTCACTAGCATGTCTGCTGATGATAAGCAGTAAATGACAATG
The DNA here is from genome assembly GCA_033238685.1 of Lates japonicus. NCBI lineage: Eukaryota > Metazoa > Chordata > Actinopteri > Centropomidae > Lates > Lates japonicus. The sequence continues at coordinate 3,149,600 of BRZM01000038.1, read as the reverse complement.
AACTGCCGGTGCAACATGCTGGGGAGCTGATGAGTTTCATAACTATCCTTGACTCTTATGACATGTCTTAATGAGTGGTTAGCTGGAAAAGAGCAGTTGTGTTGAGAGAAAATGCATCTCATCTCTGGGTTTAATGGAGACATGGCGATTAGCCTGGATAAGTGCAAATCAAGGAGTAATCTGATGTAATTAAAATCCCAGTCAGCACACATTCCTATTCTTATGGTGGTCTAATGTGACTCATGTTGCTTAATGTGGCCATTTCTCAAACAATCCCCAGAGATGTGAGCATGGATGGTTGAGTTTGTGTTTAGGAAAGTTTATCTCCACCACAGAACATACAGACGTTAGCTTATCCATTATTCTGGAAAAGAAGATGTAGCAGTGTCGACACCTGCAACCACCAAAAACTGAGGGACTAACACCAAAGCTACTCAAGTGAAATGAACGCATATGTATACCAAATCTATAATACCACTGATGATATTTTGAAACAGACAACCTGCAAATAAGGTTTTCAAAACATCACTGCATTCAAATACATACATTGTGGAAAGATGGATCTTAATAGGAAACAGATACTGGTTCACTTTCCATCAAGCAGGGTTTAGTGGTGTAAAGTCAGAAGATAATTTGGATCTCACCAACAAATCCATAGGTCATTCCAACTAATCGGCTCTAATGCATCATCGGCGTACAATTGTTCCAGTGGTGACTTATGGGTGAACAGAGAAATACACTTCCATTAGGCTACCTGGTTTTAGCCTCTGATGTTGAAATGGACTAATCGACTGCTCTATAGGTAAAAGCAATGAGTAAAAGCCAGGAGGCCTTGTATAATTTTCTATCTGTAGCTAAATGCTGTATGCTGGGCTGCTCTTTAATCTTTGAGGAGAAAAAAGAAAGACCTTTCATTATGGAAGCACAACCTGCACAACTGGCATGGCCTGGTTAGTCAATCCTTTGTGAAAAGCCCAACCTGTCTACCACCTATATGAGCCACTAAGTGTGATTTGTGATGGACAGATATTCCTAAACGATAACATAATCTCAAAACAATAGATATGTCATTGAGGTCCAGTTATCTTATTAACTGGTCAATCAGCAGTAATTTCTTTTAGACACTGTATAAGCTGTTAAGCTTCTAAGGTTGACATCAGGTGAAAGAGCAACATTAAAATGATTAATTACAGGAACACTGTTCAATGTGGACACCTTTGCATCGACACTATTTTCTATGCTCCTCTTGCTGTCCTGGTACCCGTCTGTACAACACTGAGCCTAGCCTCCCAAAGCAGCCCCTGTAATCATAAATGGGCATTGTCCAGCATACGCTCTCTCTTGTAGCATTCAAAAAGCCCACCTCAGTCACTCATTCACACTTTCTCTTACTCCCTTCCATCACCTGTCTAACATCATGAGCAGCACAGCTTGTGTCATTGGGCATGCTGAAGCAGCCAGGCAACAATGCTCAATCATTCCAGTGAAACTCTCAGGCTCATTTCTTTCTGGCAGAAATGTGAGCCCGTTTACAACAATATATATATATATATATATATATATATATATATATATATATATATATATATATATATATATATATATATATATATATATATATATATATAGTTATCGGCAATGCATGTAAAATAGTATTACAAATCGAAAGAGGCCACCACCCAACCTTGACAACTGTGCTTGTCGCAGCAGCATCGCCGATGCATGCTGATATGCTGTGAGGTGAAAGGTCCACAGATGCAGAATGAATCTTCAGGACACCAACACTGTGTCAGCTCATCTACACCCTAAAACAATAAATGGAAGCAGAGGCATCATGGATGATTTGTTCATTTCACGCTTGGTACCACAATGATCCATGACATCTGTGCCCTAAAATAGCTTATAACCAGTGCTTAGCTCGAACTTTGCATGCTTTGCATGGATTTTATTAGTGGTAGCCACAGGGTGTCAAGTGCAACCTCGATTGTTTTTGCCTGGTAGCCAAAAAGTGGCAGGAAATTCAGTGTCCAGTGCTAATAACTAATAATGAGATGCTTCTCAATTTTCCAGGCAAGATGCTTTGTTTTCTCCTATACCCACTAGTATGGTCTAAATTTAATTATGGAAGCTAGAAGAAATATTACATCCATAGAGCAACATTCATTTCTGTCACCTGTAATCTGTGCCAAGTCAAGTATTCAGATGGGTTGAATTAAAGTAGTGCTTATTTACTTGACGTCTGATGTAAACAAATATATTATAATAAATATAGTTCTAATTTAAGATATAGGAATGTAATAGTACAAGATTCTATGCAGGCATGTCAAATTTTGGTTTAATGAAAACCCTGTTTTCCTCTGCAGTCCGTTAATTTACCAAATAGCAGGATCAACTGGGACGAATTTGATTATCACACATTTTCACTTTTCAATTTTCAAAATTTGGAACAAAAACATGAGATGGAGGAAAGCAAGGGAAAAATATTCTGACTGACTGATTGGGTAACATGGATAAGAAAAAGTGATGACACAGGCAAAGAGGAGTAGCAAAAGAAGAAACAGAAAATATTGCTGGGTTGAAGATTTTTGGAGCCACTTAATTTAAGAGCAACATACAGTGGCGTAAACTGACTGTGTGTGTCCATGTCATTTTTAAGTCTCAATTTCCACAAATGTTACATGTCAAATGCAGGACTCATCGGCGAGTAGAGCCTAGTTTACCAGTTGCTTTAATAAATAAAAAATGCCTGAGAGGAGATATTAAAGACATCACTAGCATGCAAAACACATTGCTTCAAAGGTTCATTAATCCCTCAGTAGAAGATGCAGAAGATGTTCGTCCTTGTAAACGAAAAGACATAGATAATCAATGACACATTTTATTTTCAGTGCTTTGTTTCCTCAATGGCTGATGCCTTCTTATTAACCTATTTTCTTGTCTTGTGACCATCTCAACATGTTTAAGACTGTGTGCCGGTTGTCCTTTTGTCCCGGAAAATATCAGTGCATCCTTTACCATGCAGTAACGACTTCAGCCTGGGGTAAAGGAAGTGGGGTGCTTCTTATGACACAAATATCAAAATCTTGTGATGGATTGACATTGGCAATGGGGAAGGCTGTCTGTTTGCAGTGCGAGATATAAGGAAGGGAGAGGCAAAGGCGCAGCCCAGTGTTCTGTCTCATAGTTTGTGGTGGCTGTGCCTTGAATGCTATTGAGTGTGTGGAGGCATTATGCGCTCCGCATATTCTTTCTTCTGTAAACAGTTCAGCAGTTGAATAAGGACAAATCATCAACTGAGAAAAACACTAGTAGACAGCTCCCAAAAAAAAAAAAAAAAAAACCTGACAAAGCTTTTCACTAAGCTGAGAAAATGCTTTAACTTAAGTCTGAGTATGACAATTGGGAAAGAAGAATGATCATTGATTTTTGGTTAAAAATCAATAGCCGTCTGCTCTGACTGTCTGCAAGCACTTAATGATTTAGCTTGCAAAAAACAGTCATGGGTGAATGAGGAAACACTGGTGCTAATTGTGGATGAAGGAAAGCACTCCATAGACAGGTCCTTCTGGTGCACGAATGAACCCAGAATGGCCCGGGTAATGGGCCTGGGTTTCTGTCTTCCTGGAGTAACAGGAGGGACAGAGAGGAGGGAGGTGGGAGGGCTGAGAAAATTAGAGGCAGAAAACCATGACAGAGCTATCTATACAGGCCTAATGAAACCACATCCTTCTTCCTGTTTTCTTGTGCATTAACAGCAGCAGTGCGCCATCTTCCTACAAGCCTGACTTCAAGCAGCATGGATGCCCAACTATCTACATCTTAACAGCTGGGCTTGTCCATTTGCTTTGCACTAGTTCTAAATGTCCCTTAGCCTTAAAAAGCCTTTAGTAACTTTCTCCAAATAATTGCATTTCATCCTACTTCCTCTCCTTTATAGTGTCACAGGCAATTCTCAGCTCTAAACCATAAGCGGGAAGAGGGATGGAAAGGGGAAGGAGAGTTGGCCCAGATAAAACCCTATAGATACCAAACAGCTCTAGATGAGCTCACCTGCAGGTAAGCAGTCTGGACTTGAACCTTCGTGTCCTGACCTTCTACAGAAGGATGGGAAGATAGGAAAAGCCGCGGGCCAACCTTGATCGTGAGTGCATTTCATTAACTGTTGTTCTTTTTAACCCTCAGCGAACATCTCCTCCAGCAGATGCATAAACACTCAAGTATGGTTGTCATATCTCGAGACATAACTGACTCTGTGATCAATTAGCGTAATAGCTGCCTTGCTGAGGTGCTCCAGGTGAGAACTGGCTGCCGATGTCACAAATTAATCACCTGAGTTAGCCTAATTAATTAAGCCTCTGGTGGAGGCTGATAACGACTCTCCCAAGAGCTAAATTGGTGGTCCGCATCTGTGACATTTACCTTTGTAGATAAAGACTGCAGCTAAAAATGTCATACATGGGCCTACTGTTGGCTGTCACCCCTAAAAAAAAACAGATGACAGCAGGTCCATCACAACACAAAGCTCAATCGACCTCACCTTTGCCTTTTCTTGTTTACCTGCAAGCTGTGAATAAATAATTTATTTATTTTGCCATTACATATAGTTTTCATGAGCAATAAATGAATCAATACTTGAGTTATTGATTCATCGGTCAACTGTTGTAGCCCTAACTCATTTGCACTGATAATATACTCCATTATATTAAGTTTATTAGGTACACCTGTAAAATATCATGTGATACAATAAAATCTCAAGGCAGTAAATGAGAAATGCTGAATGAGCCATATGGCAATCAAGGCTATAGTAAGTGACTGTAATGTACAACACTGCACTAGAGTGAAATGTATAATATTTTCTACATCTCCCCTTAACAAAACAATAATACCATCACACACAAAAAAAACTTTGAAAAACTTCTGGATCAAGCCTGGTGTTACAGTCTTCGCCAGGTTCATGGTGATTTTGAGAATCAATTATACAATTAAAATCTAATATCCCTCCTACTATATAGCTGTTTTCTGGCCTAAGGGCGAGATACAGTGATGGCTTGAGCGTGCCCAGGGTAGTACAGTATTTATAATGATAGCCAACAGAGGCCTGTCTCAAGGGGCCATCTCCCTGGGAGAAGAATGGTTTACACCCACACAGCAGGGTTCCATGCTTGGCTCATGAGAGACAAGCACCACCTTGGCCGAACAGCTGAATTACACAGACACAAAAAATATCGCCTGAACTGCTTCAACAAACAGAACATTATTAACTATCACCACATCTTTCAGTAGGGCATGTGTAACTGTGCCACCTCCCCTCACACACAAATGTCTTATGACCTCTGAGGCTGCTTCTTTTAGCCCATCTCATTTTCCATATTTTGTCCAGGTGGAAGCTAGAGGGCATTTTTCAGATTACATGTAAAACCTGCTTACCCCTGATTCGTTCAGGTAACAGCCTCATTAGTCTGCCCCCTGCTCATGCCCAGCCCTCCCTTCACCCTTAGGCACCTGCCGTTTGCCACAGGTGGGCATGTAATTGCTCTGTGGCGTGGTCATGTTCTGAGTGGTTAGGAGAGAGCAGTCCTGCTAATGAGGCTGCTTGCTGTGTGCTCTCCACTGCTGAAAATATATGTGTATGTGTGTGTGTGAGCAGGCATGTGTATGGCATCACATACATCTGGTATACTGTTGTAATACAACACAGCTGCTTGTTGCTGCATCAGAGACAGACAAAAACAAGGTGAGAAAAATGAATGTGTCAAAGTTTGAGTGCGTGCGAGTCAAACAGAGGGATTATATTCTACCATGAAAGATTCTGGTCAGTTTTTGTATTTGTTTGAGCTGTGGGTGTATTGTTTTCTCAAAAATATGCAGACACATTCACGAAATAGTAAAAGAAATTATCATTTACTGAGGTAAATATGAGAATTTGCTGGTCATCTTTCACCACTGCACATAGACATTGGTTTGATAATATATCTACCAAAACAATTATTTGCGGCATTGTGGCAATGTGCGTTCCCTGCCCCGGCAGTGGACTCAATACTACTGGCGACCTTGTCCTGGAGTGCAGTGCTGAAATTGGGGCAAACATTGCATGGTCCCTCTGTGGTTCTCATCAATCGCATTTGGGTTGTAACAATTACAAAAGCGTGGTGTAGAAAAGACTGAGCCTCACTAGTGGTGCACTGTTTGTCAGTGGCTACCCTGAGTGCTGCTCTCGCCTGCTCCTCTCCTGCAGTGTGGTACTCTGGTTGCCCTTACAGTGCCGGAGCTACCCGTCAGCTGAACTGGTCTGTTCACCGGTTCAGTTACAGACAACAGACAAAACTCTTTGTGTGTGCATGTGTTTCTATAAGTGGGAAACAGTTCTGCAACACATCTTTGTGGGACAGGTTGTGCCCAAGTAAATTGTGTATAACCTTAAGACTATGAAGGTACTTTGACGACAATGATAAAAATGTGATCTGACAGACAAAGATGACCAGAGGGTGATACAGTGAATACAACCACATCAATCTGCACAAACATTATTATAAATACAACAAAGATATCATTTGCAATGGCTTGAGTGTGACAAGAATGAAAAACAAGTTGAGGTATAGGCATGCAAGCCCTGAAAAATGAGACATTTAAATTGACATTGATAAAGTTTGGCCAAAATGATCACAGCTCTTTCATCTTGTCACGGGAGAAAAATCCCCAGATGCATGGGTTTGCACACTGCTCCAACGGACATCATGCAGTGCTGGGCTAATTGATAACCTTAGCAGGACCTTGACTGCAAGATGATATTACACTGCTTGTATTACTTCTCTCAGGCGGTCTCCTGCAATTCATTTAGCATCTTGCTTTTAGTTGCTAAAGAAATCAAAAAGCAGCAGTGACTTGGAAAATTGCTTCCTCTGATAAGTTTCCGCTTGACATGGAAGAGTCAGGCTCTGTAGTAAGTCAAGTCAATAATAGGCCCTCAGGGAAGTGAGTGCTGTGCATACTGTAGATAATGTTTTAAAGAAATTCCTCATGCAGTTCCCTCAGTGACTTGTAGACTTTTGAATTTTTATAAAATTAGCCAATAAGCAAATCAGTATAGAGATATGGTGACACGCTGTGTCTCTGAAGGTGGTCGTCAAAGCATATTTCATGGAAAAATATCAGGCACTAAAAATGTATCGCATAAAAACAGTGTTGTGGGTTCAATTTCAACATATTTTTTCAGTATACTCTGGTAGGGGGATGGTGCAGGGACCAACAGTGGCACTATAATCTTACCTTCTATATCCTTTGAGAGGCAGATGTGTATGTTCTGTGCATAATATGCTGCAGGTGTGCTTCTAAAATATACAGGCATGTTTGGTCTTGGCAAGCACAGCTGGACCTAGCTCAGTGTGATAAAGATGCATAAATTACACATTTTTCATTTTGGTGTCTGTATATTTTAAACACTGTTTTACATGGGTGGTAGCACTGTTACATGGGTACGGTGTTCAATACTCTAAGTAGTAGCCTAATCCCATGAACCAGAAATGTATGGGAATATTTGCATATGATTACATACCTTTGCTCAATGTTTGAAACTTACATAAACCCAATACTTAAGCTTAAGCATTTAACTACACTGTATATATGTTTCTGTGCATGACAATTCAGATTCCTCAGTCCACTCATCACTGCTTGGGGCTGTTTGGTGAGTGTACAGATGCAGAGTCAAGCAGACAGCTAACAGAAGGTACTGTCTGGAACAGACTTTCAGGCATCACTCCTTTCTGCGCCACATACTCTGCACAAAGCGGCTGCCCATCAAGTACTGGGCAACCTGCCAGTTTCCCCCTAAAGAAGGTTTCTACTATTCTCTGAATAATCCATAAAGACTTCCAGACAAAAAAGAGAGGGCAGGAAAGAACTACAGCTGGTAAGGACATGTTGGGGGCTCATTATTCAAGTGAATGAGTATTCTTCAAAGTGTTTACTTATTTAGATAAACAAATGATGCTGGTTCAGTATTAATTAACACCATTAGTCTGTTCTGATATAATGAAAACAACTATCTAGATGAAAAGCAGTGCAGACAAAATATTAGATGTTATCAAGTAACTGAGTTATTAGATGGAAATTAAACATAAGCTAAACTGTTACATTTCTCTTTGTATGAAATGAATGTGTTTTTTCACATGGTCATAACAAATAAAGGTAATAAACTAGAAAAAAAGAAAAGAAAAAATTGTTTTTGTTTTATGGTGCACGCCCCTTTAGGAGTATAATAATGTGAAATTAGAGCTTAGTTTTATGTGCAATATTTAGTGTGTCTTATTTGGTAACTGGAAAACAGGTTTCCTTTTCCCATATTGAAATGATTTTTCACCCTCTTCCTCTTGCGCCTCCTTGATCTCCTCACGCTCGCGGTCCGAATTAAAGGGGTCAGCTCAGCAACAAATATATAACAGGCTGTGTCCTAGCTGCTCGATTGCCTGATAACCTTGTCTGAAAAAAGGAGAGACAGTGGAACATAAAACTGAGTGTGTCACCAAGATATAAAACTGAGTGGTCCTCTGTAACAGGCGTGTGTGCATGTATGTTCAAGGGCATGTCGCTTTATAACACAGGATATCATCCAGTATCTGCCACAGTGATATAACAGTTTTCTTTTCTCTTAGATCACTTTCTTTTTCTCACCATTAAAAACATGCAGGACTGTAGTTTGCAGTTTGTGTGCATATTTCTCACACCTATCATGTATGTAAAGTGATGTAAGCCCCACCCCATTCCACTGTATCATGAGAAAAGGTTATAACATTTCTCACAGCTTGAATCAAGGATAGAGGCAGCTTCGGAGAAATGTTAAGGAAGAACTCAGACATACAAGAAAGTCTTGGTATCACCCATTTAAGTAGATTGCATACACACACAGGCACCTCTGATGTCTGTATACAGAGTCTGAAATGTTTTTAAATGCATACTTCTCTCATATTTCCTCCATTATGAAAGATTCTGGTCAGTTTTTGTATTTATTGTTTGAGCTATTAGGTGTATTGTTTTCTCAAAATATGCAGACACATTCACAAAATAGTAAAAGAAATTATCATTTACTGAGGTAAATATGAGAATTTGCTGGTCATCTTTCACCACTACTGCAGACATTGGTTTGATAATATATCTACAAAACAATTATTTATGACATTGTGGCAATGTCGTTCCCTGCTGACAGTGGACTCAATACTACTGTGACATAACATCCTGGGTGGGTGTGCTGGGGTATTGGAGGCAGGCATTTACATGGTCCTCATAGTTCTCATCAATCACCCTGTTCAGGTTATGTAACAATTACAAAAGCGTGTGGTGTGAAAGACTGAATACTCACTAGTGGTGCACTGTTTGTGAGTGGCCTCACCCTGAGTGCTGCTCCTCGCCTGCTCCTCTCCTGCAGTGTGGTACTTTCTGGTTGCCACAGTGCTCGGAGCTGCCGTCAGCTGAGCTGGCGTCTGGAAGTCTGCAGTGCCCACAGAGGATCAGTTACAGACAACAGACAAACTCTTTGTGTGTGCATGTGCAAGTGTGTGTGTTTCTATAAGTGGGGAAACAGTTCTGCAACACATCACTGACAGGACAGAGTTTGTGCCCAAGTAAGTGTGTATAATAGCCAAAAGACTATGAAGGTACTTTGACGACAATGATAAAAATGTGATCTGACAGACAAAGATGACCAGAGGGTGATACAGTGAATACAACCACATCAATCTGCACAAACATTATTATAAATACAACAAAGATATCATTTGCAATGGCTTGAGTGTGACAAGAATGAAAAACAGAAGTTGAGGGTATAGGCATGCAAGCCCCCGAAAATGAGACATTTTAAATTTGACATCAAGTGATAAAGTTTATGGCCAAAATGATCACAGCTCCTTTCATCTTGTCACGGGGGAGAAAATCCCCCCAGATGCACTGTGGGTTTTGCACACTGCTCCAACCGGACATCATGCAGTGCTGGGCTAATTGATAGCTTTATAGCAGGACCTTGACTGCAAGATGAAATATTTACACTGCTGTATTCCTTCTCTCAGGCAGTTGACTTCTGCTCCTGCAATATTCATTTAGCATCTTGTGCTTTTAGTTGCTAAAAGAGGAAATCAAAAGCAACAGAGTGACTTCGGAAAATTGCTTCCTCTGATAAGTTTCCCGCTTGACATGGAAGAGTCAGGCCTCTGTGGCTTAAGTCAGAAGTCAATAGGCCCTCAGGGGGGTAGTGCTGTGCATACTGTAGATAATATTTTAAAAGAGAAATTCCTCATGCAGTTCCCTCAGTAAACTTGTGAACTTTTGAATTTTTATAAAAAATTAGCCAATAAGCAAATCAGTATAGAGAGATATGAGTGACACGCTGTCATCTCTGAAAGGTAAAGATAAAGCATATTTCATGGAAAAAATATCAGGCACTAAAAATGTATCACTGTAAAAAACAGTGTTGTGGGTTCAATTTCTTGTATTTTTTCCAGTATACTCTGGTAGAGTTGGTGCAGGGACCAACAGTGGCACTATGCAATCTTGTCTTCCTTCTATATCCCTTTGAGAGGCAGATGTGTGTAATATTCTGTGCATAATATGCACAGGTGTGCTTGCACAAATATACACAGGCATGTTTGGTCTTGGCAAACGCACAGCTGGACCTAGCTCAGTCATGATAAGATGCATAAATTACACATTTTCATTTGGTGTCTAGTATATTTAAACACTGTTTTACATGGGTAAGTGAAAGCACTGTTACATGGGTACAGTGTTCAATATACAGAAGTGTTAATTAGCCTAATCCCATGTGGGCAAGTATAGCAACAGGAATATTTGCATATGATTACATGCCTTTGTGCTCCAATGTTTGAGAACTTACATAAAACCCAATACTTAAAAGCTTAAGCATTTTATTTAACTACACTGTATATGTATGTTTCTATGTGCATAAGCTTAATTCAGATTTACCCTCAGTCCACTCATCACTGCTTGGGGCTGTTTGGTGAGTGTACAGATGCAGAGTGCCAAGCAGACAGCTAGCACAGAAGGTACTGTCTGGAACACTGGAGCCTCGGGCATCACTCCTTTCTGCGCCACATACTCTGCACTAAAAACTGACTGCTCCATCAAGTACTACTGGGCAACCATACTGATTTCCCCCCCCTAAAAGAAGGTTTCTATTCTCTGAAATAATCTATCAAAGACTTTGAACAAAAAAAGAGAGAGGAAGAGAGGGCAGGGAAAGAACTACACAGCTGGTAAGGACATGTTAGGGCTCATTATTCAAGTGAATGAGTATTCTTCCAAAGTGTTTACTTATTTAGATAAACAAATGATGCTTTTAAGTTCAGTGTTATTAGTGTGCTACATTAGTCTGTTCCACCAGTAATATAATGAAAACAACTATCCCCAGATAAAGAAAGCAGTGCAGACAAAATAATGGATATTTATCAAGTAACTGGAGTTATTAGATGGAAATTAGCTTGTCGCTAAACCTGGTACATTTTCTCTTTGTATGAAATGAATGTGTTTTTTCTACATGGTCCCATAACAAATAAAAGGTAATAAACTAAGAAAAAAAAGAAAAGAAAAAATTGTTTTTGTTTATGGTGCCGCCCCTTTCGGGTATAATAATGTAGAGGTGGGAGCTTAGTTTTATGTGCAATATTTAGTGTGTCTTATTTGAGTAACTGGAAAACAGGTTTTCCTTTTCCCCTTGTTGAAATGATTTTCTTACCCCTCTTCCTGCGCGCCTCCTTGATCTCCTCACACATGCGGTCGAATTCGGGGTCCAGCTCAGCAGCAAATATAGCATGAGCTGTGTCCTTTAAACTGCATGCTCGGTGCCTGATAACCTTGTCTGAAAAAGGAGGAGACAGTGGAACATAAAACTAGTGTCACAAGATATAAAACTGGTGGTCCTCTGTGTGGACGTGTGTGCATGTATGTTCAAGGGCATGTCCTTTATAACACAGGATATCATCCAGTATCTCTGCCACAGTGATATAACAGTTTTCTTTTCTCTTAGATATCACTTTCTTTTTCTCCCACCATTAAGGCTTGTGCAGGACTGTAGTTTGCAGTTTGACGTTGCATGTTCTCCACACCCTATCATGTATGTAAGGCAGAGTCGATAGCAAGCCCACCCCATTCCACTGTATCTGTGAGAAAAGGGATTGTAACATTTTCTCACAGCTTGAATAAAAGGATAGAGCTGGCTTTCGGGGGAGAAATGTTAACGGGAAGAACTCAGACATGCAAGAAAGTCTTGGTATCACCCATTTAAGACAAAAGTGGGTGCATACACACACAGGCACATACGGTATACTGTATACAGAATCTGAAATGTTTTTTAAATGCATACTCATTCTCTCTCACATGTTCACTCCTTACACCTTTGTAACACTTAAGCTTCTTTATTCTTAGATGTGTGACAGCATCATTAAATCCTCCTTCTTCCATGCTCTTGCAACCACTGGAGGAAAAATAAAGACTGAACTGAAGAGGCAGGCCAAAAGCATAGCCGCTGTAAACAGACCATCTCTCATTACGGCAGGCAGAGGGAGAACAGTTCAGGCAGAGAGTGGCAGAGGGGTCACAATATGCCAGCTTCCTTTGTCTAATTGGAGGATGGCTGCCTAATTGCGATGAAGGCAATTTCTGTGTCTGTGTGCTTTTCAACGGATTGTGCATGTGTGTATGCAAGTGCATCATAAGGGTAAAAATGCCTCTCAGAGAAAGAGGTGTCAAAGGCCAGGTAGAATGCCGAGAGCTCATCAGTACCCTTATGGGCTCTGCCTAACCTCCCCATCTAGAACAGAAAAGACCGCACTGATGTACAACACTGTTGCTTACGTGTTCCTTCCAACATGATTGTACATGGAGGATGGAATGATAAAGACAGCGTGAAGGACAAGGAGAACCAGACCACAGAGGGATAATGAGGTTTTTTCCCAGCACTTTGCGAGCTAGTGTAGATCTTCCCCAGCAGCATAATTGTGCAGGATCTGGGCCATATTCCCTGGGCCAAGCATTTGGGTGAGCAGGCAAGAGGCTTCGTTAGTCTTCTTTATTAAACTGCCTAATTGCATTTTTCCCCTTTAGTGTATCATTTGTAGACCCTGCATTCCAACAAATGACCCAGGCCCTCGCCTGCAAAGACAGAGATATGATTTATTCATTTGGGCTGGCAGAGAATTGCTTCCCATTAGTATCAGGCAGCTATATCCTTGCGAGGGAACCAAAGCAGCTAAACACACGAGGCGAGAATTAAAATGGTCACATCAATTGAATGGTCTAAAGCAGGCCTACTGTGCGCAGCTTTCAATTAACATTATTGGTACTGCTACTGAGGATTTTATTCTTGTAGGAAGTGCTTCTTTTCTTTTGTGCAACAAGCTCTTCTTAACTTTTTCCATGTCATTTTTTGTGGATACATAAACATGTATCTATCTTCACACAGGCATTTTCCTGTCCCATGCAAGCAAACAAGTACCCCATTTAAACAATAAATATAATCCAAATTATTTGTAAAGCTCTTGCCAATAACAGGCCTCTTTGTTTGTTTGTTTGTTTGTTTGTGTGTGTGTGTGTGTGTGTGTGTGTGTGTACATGAGTGTTCCAGCACTCATTATAAAGCCCATATTCGACTTAGGAAAAGGTCCTGAGAACAGAGGGAGGATGAGGTAAAAGCTGGTTCAAATTGCAAGAAAAGAGACACAATTAAATTTTCATGCATATGCAGCCTTCCTCAGCTACAGAGCATGAATTACACTGTGGAAATGCTATTTTCAGAGGGGCCTGTATGCATTTTACTTCATTTGAATTTCCAAGTTGAAGAAAACTATCTTGAGGTTCTGCAATTTTACTGCCTGGAAGCCCTCTTCATAAGTCATTAAGTGTTAAATCTAATTACTTGATACTCACACAATCACAGCCTACTGGATCACAACAATACAGAAACACATGGTCATACTTGGATAGTCCAATGCTGACTTACTATCAAGGGACTGTTAATGTGCCACCATAAATAAAGTTTCATGGGTATTGTCTATAGACAGATATAAATGAGTTTGGGATTAAAAAGACTTCAATAAGTTTTGGAATAATTTACTGATTAGCTTTCCTACCGATGGCTGTAAGGGAAGCTTGATTAATATAACATCTGTGGGTTAATGGAGAGATAGCACTGTGTTATACTTGACTGAGCAAAAAAAAGGCTACTCTTCTAGTGGTGGAAGATTGGTGATATGATTGCATTAATGTACATGGAGGCACTGTCTGCTGGAGAGCAAGCATGTGAACTGTGCACAAATGCATTCTTATGCATTGCTATATTGCATGTGTATTATGCATAGTATCTGTTTTTATAAACATGTCCATATAATTTCCTCCTCACCTCCAGGGTCCTTGTCAGGATTGTATTCTAAAGCATTACTGCAGATGAGGTCAATATCCACCAGGAAGTCTTTCGCTGTCAGGTACTTGTGGGTGTCAATCTTGGTCATGACAGTGGACAGGTCCATGGGCTGGCGAATCACTTCAAGGTAGTCTGACACCTGACACACAAATGCATAGTTCATTTTGATAAAAAGGCTTACAAATGGGCTTTGTCAAACTTTCAGATACCAGGGTATGGGTCTCTCCGTGAGTCCTTACCTCCTCAATGTCTACTGGCTTGCTGAAGATATTAAAACGTTTGTCAGTGGCCAGGCGCTTGGTCACGTCCCTGAGAAAGAGCCTGAGCTCCCGTAATGTGTTCTCCTCCTGTTCAGCCAGGCGGCGCTGTTCCTCTGCTGACAGGACTCTGGGGCCTGGATCCTCTGCCACTGACAGTACCTCTTCACACCTCTCTGTTGGGAGAGAAGGGGAAAAAGTGAGAAGTAAAAATAAATTTTTTACTGAAGTTTTTACTAGTTAAAAGTGAAAAGTGTGTTTGACCATAGCTGAACAAAACACAAAGACCTCAGCTACAGGCTAAATCACCACAACCAACTAAGCTAAAACGATACATACAATGCTAGCACATTGGTTGGACAGGAACAACCACACAGTCCCATCTCAATCCTGATCCTTGACCTATTCCTTTCAACACCATTGCAGGCACAGATCAAAAAAAATACTTACCCCAGGAAAAAAACACTTGTTTTAAGATTCTTGCAGCTGAAGAAAATAATAGAGCTACGTTCCTTCCCAAACACAGATTTTGAAATACACTAAGGAATAGCCTCTGGCCAATGACTGAGTGATGAAGCAAGGCAAGCAGATATCCTCTCCCAAGGCACCATTCTTAGCCCAAGGCATCTGCAGACATCGTTAGGAAGGCTCCACAGCACCTTAGGCCGCTTCACTCACTAGCAGCAATCCAAACCCTGATTCTAATTATGGCTAATAGCAGGCAGGTCCTCTCATAGCAATTCCTCTCTCCACTTTTCTGCCAGCCTCTCTGCTGGAAGTCAGACTGCTGTCTTAGTCAGGCAGGAACCCCTGAAGAGTACCGGGCAAGTAAAGCGAGGGACCCCTGCCTTGCATCAATGAGGAATCAGCAGATGAATGCTAGGCACCATTTCCATTTGAAAGCCCGGGTGGACACTTCTCTCATATTGAACTGGAACGAAGGGCTAAGGGAACACAGGGGACTGAGGCAATGACATAAGGTAGAAGGGTGGATGGGGATGTGATTGGGAAGTGGCGGGGCCTGATTTTGATGTGGGTGAGGGATAGAGAGGTCCAGGAAAATACTGGCTTCACACTGGGCTACACTTGTACACCAGCCCAAATATCTTACATCTGTTTGTCTCTACCCACAATCTGAAATGACATTAAACTGATTCTGAACATGACAAACATTAAATCCAGTGTGCAAATATACCAATCACAAAACATCCTCTACTTTCCACTGGATGTAAAAAGGGCTGTGGGAAAGACTGGAAACAGAGGTAGGAAGGAAAGATGCGTATGCAGACAACACTGCCCTCTAGGACTGACAAGCAGAGATGAGTCATAACTGTATCATCCTGTATCTGTATACATAAGTGAATACAAGAAGTACCTGTATTCCTGAGGCGTGGTGGAGCCCTGGCCGCTTGGACCAGCAGCAGGTCAGAGAAGAAGTTCCTCCTGTCCTCTTCTCCTGGAGGGCACAGCGTTACTACCTCCCCGTAGGTCCTCTGGAAAATACTTCTCACCTGTATTAAACACAATGAGGGAGTTGTATAAATAACTATAACCAGATAATGTTAGCCCTTTCAATTTAAACCACTTTTCTAATTAAATAGAATGTTAAAGCATGGCACCTTTTACAGTTTATGTTTCAGGTTCTGTCCTCTTTCTTAGGTTTTGTTCATTGGGCAGTAAATTAAATCTACTTTCATTTCTTCATTCTAACTCCCTGTAAAAATGTATCAAATTTTGAAAATACTAATTTCCAATTTCATTCAACTATCTACACCCACTGTATTCAACTGACTACTACAATTTCTGTTTGTCACAAACTGAAAATGAGCATAATAATTATAAATACTAAATTGTTGAGTACACAGTGTCACTGATGCGTGTGTTCTCATCATGCTCTACATGAGGTAGCAGCACAACTGAGCACAGCAGAAACTAAGCACGCTGCTTGGATGATTAGGACTTTGTGAACATATGATATTTATATCAAATTATTCCAAACAGTAGTAAAAAGAAAATAGGTCTTAAGTCATTTTTATTAGAGCCCAGATTAGGGCTGCAACTAATGATTGCTATCATCATTATTATTAAATCTGTCAATCTGTTCAATGAACTGATTAACTGCTTTGTTTATAGAATACACAAAAAGAGGTTAAAATGTCCAAGGCAACATCTTTAAATGCCTCAGACACTCAGTTTACAATGATATAAATCCAGAGAAAAGCAGCAAATCTTCACATTGTAGAAGCTGTATATTTGGCAGTTTTCGGCTGAACCATGACTCGATTAAAAAAAAAAAGCTGCCAAAATTTTGACTAATCAATTAATCGACTAACTGTTGCAGCTCTAGCACAGATGATACCTGATCAAACTGTGTAAATCATCCAGATGTAAAGAAACATACTTTGTAATACTTTAAGGGTGTGTACACAGATGTACATATTTAACCTTTCAGACATTTGAGATATGAACTGTGCAGAAGGTAAGAGGTCTTCATCTTTAGCACATTCAGTGCTTATGTGTACAAGAGCCAGTACTGGATACAGGTACAACACCTGTGCCCATAATAAAACTGACAATTTTACTTCCATTAATCTAGAGGTGCCACAAGAACAACACTGATACTTAACTGGAAAAGTAATTTCTAATATGTCTCATTAAGTAGAGGAAGCAACCAGATTTGACCTCCATAATTGATAATCTCACTAACAAAATCACACTTAAACACTCAACATTAGAGCATTAGAATTAGATGGCTGGTGAATTATTCTACCAGTCTAATGGTCCTGTGGCTCTATGACAGCATAGTTCAATGCACTGATTCGCAAATGATGTATACAGAAGACGTCATTCTGTGGACATCTGAAACAGTCTTCTGCACAAATGCTTATCTTGGATCATGCCAATAACTGCTGCAACATCAAAACATGTGTTGATAAAGTGTGATGTTATGGGGGCTGTGATGAATCCGCTACCCGTTTTAGTTCGGAAACACAAGACATAAAACAGGGCAACAATCTAGATTAAAAGAAACTGTGAGTGAACACTTATGACAGTTAGGTGAATTTACCAGGAGCTTTTATGGCCAAAACAATAACTGGGAGGGACAACATGAGCCTACAACCGGGTAGGAAAGCAAGGGTTTCATCCAACTATATCATACTGCTAGGACTACAGACATACAGCTACCCAAAACTATCCACAGTTCCGCTTACATCCACAAACTTACTTTGTACACGGCAGTGAGGGAGTAATCCGTTCATTTTTCCCCAAACCATAGTTGCCATTTTATTTCATCTTTATAATTATCTGATAAATGAAAACAAAGTATTGGCATAAATATACATAAGCCATATTCCAGCTACTTTAATTGCTGGTGTGCCTCTGTACTGGGGCTACAGGGGGCCTCAAAGATCCCAGTTCACTTCTGTGATGGAGCTCAAGGCCGCTCCCGATGGGAAGCCCTGTTGCTGACTAAGCACCTACTTTCCACTTTATATCTCCACCCATCTGTCTTTCACATCGATCCTCTCCCTTACCCATGGCATGTTTGTTCTCGCTTTCTCTCTGCATCTCCTTCTGTTCTCTTTCTTACCCTCTCTCTCTGGATTTTGCATTCTCTCTTCACAAGAGGGGAAAAAAACGAGGAATGGAATAAAAACAAGGGAGACAGTAGGGGAGTCAGAGACAGTCAAAGTGTATGTAGCACACAGCAGGTAATGATTCTCAGTACTTTTCATCATGATAAGAGCTGTAGGGGTGTTGACACAGGGAGGGATAGCAGATATGTGTGGATAGATGAATGCTTTGAAAGTGGGATGGGGTATGGATAAGAAAACTAGATGTACAAAGAAAATTGGGGATGTCTGGCTGACTAGAGCAACTCTGAAACAAAACTGGACACCTGTTCTCCTAGCATGATCAATTCTTTACTAAAATTGGCTTAAAAGCAAACTAAAAACATCCCTGTCAGACTGTCTGACTCGGCCCTTTTACTATAACTCTGTCTCAATTTTCTGAAGAAAAAAATCTCTGATGCAGGCAGACTATGAGTTGGCAGTAAAACACAACTTGAGTGAATAGCTCCTCCTGCAATACACATAAAAGCAGCTATAGCTGAGACACCATCCTGAATCACCTTAGTCTAAAGATGATCGTGTTCTCAGAAATTAGATGGGATGACACAAATAAGTGCTGTAAGCTTCCTGAAATAAACAAAGCACAAGAAAAATGTTGGTAAGGACATCTGGACAATAATAAGAACACTAAAGCGCAGATGGTGACAACTGAGGGTAAGATGGAGCACGAGATTGACAGGCGGATTGGTGCAGCGTCAGCAGTAAAGCAGATGCTGCACTGGGCTGAAGAAGGAGCTAAGCCTGAAGATAAAGCTGTTAATTTGCCATTTGCTCTACACTCCAAACCTCAGCTATGGTCAAGAGCTTTAGGTAGTGATCGAAAGAATGAAAGTGCAGATATAAGTGGTCAAGAGGGGCTCACAGTACAACCGCTACACGTTCACAGGAGGTGAAAGGAGTGAGCTGAGGTAGAACAGGCATCTGATTCAGATGCCTCCAGGATGCATCCCATCCCTGAGGTGGTGTTTCGGGCATGTCCAATTGGGAGGAGACCACAGGGCACATTAATAACACCCACCAGGGGCATGCAGCTGGGTAGAAGGAAGTATGGACTACCTTACCTAGCCTGCGGTCACTGTGACCTGGACACAGATAGTCAACAGAAAATGGGTGGTGACAGATGATTGTGGTATAAACGACTTTTCTGCTGATTAGTACACACTCTGTCATGCATGGTTTACATCTGCTGAGGATAAATGGCTACTCATGCCAAAATGCACTGCTTTAAGAGCATTGCATTTTCCCTATTTAATACAAAATACTGTTATGCGTGCGTTAGTATCGTGGGAGGTTTTTGGAGTTTTCTGTTGTTGTTGTTTGTTTTAATCAAGTCACAGTTCTGACTCAGTGGCTACAATTGTGTGTCAGTTATTTGTGGAAGAATTGTGAAAGATTATCTACCCAATTTTTCACAATTACCTGCACTGTCAGACTAGGTACCATGATTCTGGAAACGCATTTACTTCAGATCTGCTGCATTGTGTTAGCTCACACAAGGGATACCATAATTTGTGCCATGGCTCTTATGAGTATTACAAAGCTTGAGGCATCTTACACACACTGACAGCAGTGTTCCTCATCTGACCACAAGGTGCTCACGTAACAAAGGCCCAAATCTTGACATAACTCTGAAAACAAACCTCAGCAACACCGTCTGTCTAAATGGAAGATTTTATCAGGTGAAATTAAGAAGTTTCTTCCACTTAGTTAGCACTGTAATTGAGAAGATATAACCCATAAGTGACAAAAATATTATTGTGCATAATGTACATGGTCTGTCTTAGCTGTTATAAAACTACAGAAGATAATCATGGCACAAAACTGTGATGAGGGTTTATCTGAAACTGTAGAGACATGTAATCTACAGCTTGCTCAAAGACTAAAAGTTGACCACATCAGTAAAATCCAACTCTCCTACAGTAAAGTGAGGTGGGCATTTTTCATAATCAAAATATGCCAAAAGCACAGTGAAAGTAATTTGAAATTGTACTGTAACCACCAAAAGTTAAAGGTCAAACTATACTTTGGTCAAGACACAGCTTTTGTTAACTACAATGTATGTATTTGCACTTCAGCACTGAGATCAGATTCCTGATTTATCAATAATGTCCTTGTAGTAAAGTGTCGTGAAAGCCATTTACACTCAACATGCAGTTCATGCGTTTACAATGAAATTCTTGTTCCTCAAAAAACACATCCCAAAAAGTGTTACAGCGCTAAACCTAAAGACTGATGGGACACTATCTCTCTCTGCTTTTAGTAACTGCTATTACTTCACCCCTGCAATCACAATCACATGTTCTAGCAATTTCCATCGATCCTCCACCAAAAAGGAAGTCAATCTCCGCATAGTGAATGGCTGTTAAGGGAGGAAGGGATGCTATGTAGTTGGACCCTAGCCTGTGGTGTCAGTTTTGGCTGGGGAGGGATGCTGCCTGTTTCCCTGCTGAGGTTTGGAGCTGAGACAGCAGCTGTCACTATGTTCTCAGAGCCAGAGAGTGAAACAACACTCTCAAAGATAGCCAAATCACTTAAAGCGCCAAAGACTGCAGCATGTCCGTGCCTAAAAATGAAAACCAAAACTCCTTAAATCTTGCCTAAATGAAGCTTTTGAGACGAAGAATAAGCACTGTCATCCAACAAAACAAACAAATTGTAGCAAACAGATCCAATTATTAGACAAAACAAAATTGATAAACATACACAAAGACTAAACAAAACCCAGTCTTCCAGCAAACAGACTGCCAATAATACTCTCTGGAAACCTGGGGCACTGTTTCACTGGGACCAACTACTGGATATATTCCCCTTTCTGACTTCCACGCAGAGCTTGTACTTACACCTGCATGACATTGACAATCACTAACCGCAGTAGCTGGGTGGAGTCTGTACATCTGTCCTCCTCACAGACTCTGTGTTTGAACACATTTTTGAAAATATCACACTTTTTTCTTTTTTTTTTTTTAAGACGACTGGTTAGGGTCACCTCAGTATAGTATGTAACACAACTAGCTGAAACCTGAAACCTTTCTTTCTGTGATAATTAATCAATCACAGTAAAGCTGTTGTGTCTGTTAATGTGGTCGTGGGAGGCTTCGACATACCTTGACAGTTTGCTCCTTTAACTAAAGCTTGTCTGAGGCACCCCGTTGGGTCAAATATAGCATATTACCAAGAAATCAATCTTCAATTCATTTACAGAGTAGCCAAAATGTCAATGGTAAAAAGAGTCAAGGTGTGAAGCATTTGCTCAGAGTAAATAGCACCGTCTGGGCAGCAGTCCAGCACAAGGGCAATACAATAATGTCTATCTTTCTGTCAACCATTCATCATCACACATAACACAGGACAGGCAGAGGCATCTTGTGTGGTTTCACTTTAAAAACATTTTTACAACGCAACTATAAAAAAAGTTAAGAAAGGAACTGATTAACAAGTGCAATGAGGCAAACCAACACTAAACTAGCAACAAAAGACAACAAATGAAGAACACACAGGAGAAAGTCTGCTTAGCCTAAGGACAGCCTTGATAACCTCATGCTGGCTCCATGTTGACTTGAGCACACCACTGGTCCCATCAAGTGCTTCCCAATTTGCCATGCTACATGGCTATGTGTTCAATGACCAAAGAAAAGGTAATTTGAAGAAAGCAGCAATTGCCAGTCCTACACAGTTTCTGCCAGTCACCTAGTATGTAATGAATAGCAATCTACCTGGTGACACCACAGCTGAATGGTCTGCAGGGTGTGATTACTTCCATTTTCATACTTAATGTCTTAACACAGCATGTGAATGAACAAACATTGTGGAGTTAAGTGAAGTAAAAAGTCTTAAAGCAAAGCAGAGAATTGCAGGGAGCTATCAACCATACAACATTAAAAAAAAAACAAAGAATGGTGTGAAATGAAGATTGAAAGACAAGTAAAAATGACCAAAAGAGAAAAAAAAAATAAAGGAAAAAAGTGGCAACGTGAACTACAGCTAGGTTTAAAAAAAAAGCCCAGGTGTCTCAGTCCTAATGAGTCAACTACAGAGAGGGAATCATCCCAAGAGCCTCTTGGAGCATGGCCAGGGTGGAGGCCTTGCCAAAACAGCAGCCACACAAACAGAAACAGGAAAAAAAAAAAACCCTGCACAGTCTGCACAGACATACTGATACGGTGTATGTGTGTGTGTCCTGGGGTGAAGACATGGGGCTGCCAACCCTCTGACCTAATTAAAGCCCTTCTGTTGCTTGACTAGAGAGGACCCTCCTCCTTATTTTTCTCTGTCTCTTTTTCCCCTCCAATTTTCTCTATTTCCCCTCACTCTATCGCAATCCCTCCCCTTACAGTCTAACCCTCTGCGGGTGGTCGGATTCTGCTTTGGCTGTAAAAAAGAGAATAATAAATTCAAGAGGAAGGATGAAGGAGCAGGGGTGGGAATACCCAGGGAGAAAAGTGGGCAGTGGGATAAATGACAAGAAAAGGGAGATGGAGCCAAAGTAGATAAAAACTCTCTGGGAACTGATGAGCTTGACAGTGACACCCTGTGTGTGTCTGCACAAGCACCTGTGACTATAAGAGAAAAAAATAAACCTCTGAATCATGCTTCAGCCTCCACTATTATATAAAAGGACATCAGATTAACATTCTCGCTTCTCACATAATGCAAGCAAATGCATCAACAGCAATAAGCAATCACAAAAAACATGAGGCAGACCTCCAGGTAAATCTGAAAAAGTCAGCTCAGGTGTGTGCGTGTGTGTGTGTGTGTGTGTGTACGCTGTGTTTCTACCTCCTCTGACAGCTGTGAGTAGTGAATCTCAGCAGTGGCGAGGATAAGGACAGGGCTGAAAGAGGGCACATCCTGCAGCAGGGTGAGGAAGGTGCTCTTCACAGTGTCACCCACTGTCTCCCACCACTCTGAGATATGCGGCATGAACACCACACTGGGCACGCTCCGGCAGGCCTCACGGAAAACCTACAACCACACAGATAGGTCAAGCACAAAGAGTTGCTTAAATCTGAATGAATAAAAAAACATTATCGTACAAGCCAAGTTGCTTATTCTCTCCGAATTTCAACCACCAGTTCAGCAAATGCCCTTGCCCTTGTGTGGGTCTGCATGTGTGTGAATGTCTTCACACAAATCAGTGACTCTGTGTGTGTGTGTGTGTGTGTGTGTGTGTGTGTGTGTGTGTGTGTGTGTGTGTGTGTGTGTGTGTGTGTGTGTGTGAGTGAGAGAGTTTGTGTGCGTTACCTGAGCACAGGACTCCTCCGGCGTCTTAGCGCTGACGGAGTAAAGAGTGGGCAAGTCCAGGCGGTGCACTGGCAGCTTGTCCAGGTGGTGCAGCAATGCAGGGGCCAAGTGGGAGCTCTGTCCTGAACCCGAGGGCCCAGCCAACAGCAGACGAGGCCGGTATGCTGTGGGCTGTTGGAGGGCAGAGCTAGAAGCAGATGGGAGTTCATAGTTAGTGTAGAATCCATCCCCATATGATCACTGACCAGCAATCATGCTGTCATTCAAACAAGCCCTATTGTTTTCTTTTCAGTTTTGATCATTTGCTGCAGTAAGCTAATGTAGATAGACAAAGTTACAGTTGATGCTAACTCAACGACCTTGCACGTGCTTCATTATAAACATTTTTAATGTAAATACAATGAAGGGCTTTTATAGTAAAACCACCTCAGCACATGTTATAGACCAGTACAAATCTAGATATCTCTGCACATTGTCTTCCAGCAGTTTGAAATTTTTAATGGACAAAACTAAGTATATTATACCTCTGACCAAGTTAGATAAACAAAAGCAATCAAAACACAATAAAGGCTAGCTTAACTTCTTTTGAACTACAATGAAAAAAGAAACCCTGTGCTCAGGTGATGTAGTTTGACAGCAAAAAAAGAGAATCAGCCACACACCAAATTAAGTGGTTCAAGGAAGCATAGCAGAAGCTCGTTAAGATTCTGAACTGACCTCAAACGTCCACCATATTATGTAAAAGAGTGAAATCCTCCCTTGTGTACCCATCATATGGACATACAGCAGGGAAACATGCCTGCAGCATAGGCTCTGTTTACAGCAGTCTTTGAAGGTCTGCATCTGTATGCAATCCCACTACACGTTTTGCAAGTATTAGACAGGAAGAAGTGATTGGTTCTCTGCCTTCATCTCGCTCTTAGAGGATTTCTCCAATGTGTAACTCCACCTAAAGAACACCTAGTATGCTGGAGCTCCTAGAGAGTTGTGTAAGCTCCAATTGTGGCAGAGGTGTTTGATAACAAGATTTGACAATTAGGCCAGTTAACTTTGGCACTGGGAGCACTGAGGAAGACACAGAGCCAATGACACAGAGGTTTTAAGTGCTGTTTTAATGCCATGTGTTGACCAGCCAATAAAGCCTTTCTACATCTACAAATGTATATGTGCCTTGAGAGGTTTTTCTTTCACATAATCACACACAGTGCAGTATTTCAAGCCTATTATGTGAGATTTGATAACTGCTTAATTGGTTCATCACTAAATGTTCCAATGAATGAAAAGCCAGTCCTTGAGTAATCCAGTTACTTCACATCTCTCCATTTTTGAATGGAAGCAGAGATTGCAACTCTTGATTTCAGAAATGTCTTACTGCCTTCTCTTTTTACTTTTATCTTCTCCTCTGATCTAGCCCTGTGGTCTCCAGAGCTGAGAAATCTCTCCAAGTGCTGCCTGTGAAGCCTCTGAGCTCTATTTGTTGCTCATTCATCTTATTATACAGTTGGACCTTTTGATAACTTGTATGGGAAATAATGCATTAAATATGAATCAAGAGGTGTCCTTCTGCTGAGATGTATTTCCAAAGCACACTAATTAGCTGACTACAATGAAAACCTATGGACCCACGGACAAAAAGTCATTCTGCATCAGCTTCATGTCTGAAAATGCAAATATACTGTATGTTCTGTGTATGCTTAGCATGATGTCTAAATATTCCTCAGTCTATACCTCACGGGAAACTAAAAATATGCTTTTTCCATGTTTGGTTTGAGCAGTGTACTTAGACACCATTGTCTATGCACTGTGAATAAATTTACTTTCTTATACATAGCAACTTTATCACCAGGTGGCCATAAAAACTGTCTTTTTTTTCTGTGGACTCACGAGGAAAAATGGAGGAAGGGTCTGTGCATTGCAGAAGAAGAGAGCTGACTCTTTGGGGATGCAGCAGGCTCGACTTCATAGATGGAAGCAGAGCCTTCCTCATTGTCGTCATCGCTGTACAAGTCCTCTTCAAGCAGTTGATTGTCACCGCCTAGCACAGAGAGGAACACTGCTTACACAGCCATGCAAAACTTATACTTTTCCTGGAATTACTGAGCAACAATGGTGGTAAATGCACTTAAAGGTTTGTTTCTACAAAGTTTAATCCTCAAGGCAACCCTATTACTGACATTAATGCAGCCATTTCACCAAAAAGTGAGAATAAAAAAAAAAGAGCTGGCTTATTAGGGGAGATGTAATGGAAATTTAAAGTGATACAGCACCCTGGGAAATTCATGTCATTATTGGGTGCAAGAAGTACAACTCTGGGATTGTGCTGCATTGTGGCTAATCTGCTGTAAACACTCTTTTGTTGACTGGAGTGGGAGCTGGGTTATTGAAGTGCTCGCAGGATAGCTGGTTATCCAATCTCTGCACTATCACCTCTGCATGCTCAGGGGGGATGTTTCACCACAGATTCTATGTTCAGCGTGTGAGGGCAATACAAAGCACTTTGTAGTATTTGATTATCTGTTTCTTTTTCTCCCCACCTTATTACAAAAGTGCCAACAGGGAAAGCACACTAACAAGTGAGACAGGTGGCAAGGGAGATGTGAGCAAGAGTCAAGGTGGGAGAAGCAGCAGCCAGCAGCAGGAAAGTGAAAACAAATGATACAGCTGAAACCATGGGCCCCTGGGTCCCAAATTCCTACCGTGGGTGTTGTCCCTGTCAGTATACTGAGCATGGGGGAAGACTCGGAGCAGAGCTTTCAGCACCAAGGAGAAAGAGCTGGCCAGCAGGGGCCTGAGGGTAGGGGACAGGGCTCGGCCTGAGGGAGCCAAGGCCCTCTGGGAGGCTGGGACAATTGTCCTCATTGCCTTGCTGAAGTCGCCAGGCCCCAAGATGATGGAGGTAACATCGAGCTTCAGTTTGACGCTGCTGCCATAAATCTGGGGGTAGCGGCGACGCAGTGCCACCAAGGCTGCCTCTGTGCAAAGTGCTTTGATGTCAGCACCACAGTAGCCTGGGAGTCAGATACACAAAGGTTAGTTAATAATTCATTTCCTTACATTTTGGCTTTATAAAAGGTTGTTTTCAAATGGCACAGAGGGCATGAATGTCAACCAGTTAACCAGCTGTAATGACATGAAACTTGCACAGCAAATATGGCATATAGTTTTATATGCTGATGTCTCTCTTACCGACACATTTTTCTGCAAGTTCATCTACAAATGGCTCAGCCAATTTGGGATTCCAGTCCCGTGTGTGAATCTCCAAGATGTGCTTTCTGGCCTGAAATAAGGATTTGGGGTGGATGAAGGTAAAGAGACACAAAGAAAAACAGAAAAAGCAGGGTCAATACATGAGGGAGCATAAGTCCTGCAGAGCCTTGTGGGAGCAATATGTCAAAAAACACTGACAAGGTAACATGCTTAACTGCACAATAGCTGCCACTGCTATCAATGTAAAAGAACTCCTAATTTGTGATTTAAATAGTATGTTGCATTAGACAAGATAAAATAAACAAAGCACATCAATGAAACGTGGGGAAATCACATCATAAATATCAGAATTATAAACATGTCTCACTGAGTGTAGCCTTTAATCTATGTGGAACTGATAACACAGAGAGAAAGATCAAAACTGGCTCAAGTGCATGAGTGAGCTCAACTGAAGGGCTTCAGCACAATATGGCCCTCAGTTCATTGCAACGTCTCCACAGGACTGTGCTTTGATGAGCAGGCATTAAGAACAAAGTGGTCTTTGTCGTGAATCAAGGGCAATAGTTTTCATCATCTTTCATCACATCTCCCTTTCTATTCAGACGACA
This sequence comes from Lates japonicus, assembly GCA_033238685.1. Lineage (NCBI taxonomy): Eukaryota > Metazoa > Chordata > Actinopteri > Centropomidae > Lates > Lates japonicus. Next base: position 3,122,236 of record BRZM01000038.1, on the reverse strand, counting down.
CAACTGGGCCAGATTTCATATAGGCTTCAAGCTTGGGCAATACCAGGAGGGAGCTGAATGAGTACAGAGGCTCGCTATTTGCAGAAGAACAAGGTTTTTAATCAGTCAGAACTAGCTACTGGTGAGCTTAGCCAGCAATGGCCTGCAGATTAGGCTTTGATTACCAATGATCCTACTGTGTGGACAAACGATGCAAGGCAACCTATTAGTCAGACTCAATGGGGAGGAGTCACCTACACTGAGCTGTTTATCTGACTCACTGTCACATTGACACACATGTAACATTGTTCTCTGAGTAATGGCAAAGAAAACAAGTCTCCCCAAGTGAAAGATTAAAGCAATCAGATCTGCATAATGATAAATCTGCTAAAATTGATTTTTAATTTTCCAGAAATCTAATGAGCATCTGATCTGCCACTTGCTTGGTGGATCAAAACATCCAACAGCAAGTAAAAACAGTAGAGGGGACTCTTAATACCCAGAGGGCTACATATACTAATTTCGTCCCAGGACTCGCAAGAGTAAAACACCGATTACTATTACTGCATTATATTGTGTCTCTACATGGGTGTGCATATAGGTACAGTATTGTATGTAAGTGATCCTTACACAGAATGTTGCAGGCTGTTACCTAGTGCTTGCACAGACAACAACATTTAAGGTAAAAATACCATAGTCTATGTTGAACTGTGTCGTAATAGGCAATATTTTGAATAACGAAATCGAACATTATCGTTCCTACAATGAAAAACACAGCTAAAGAAATTCCAAGCACATTGAACACAAGACTTGATGTGATGACAATGACTGTGTCTATGTACACACGTCCACTGTACACAATATTGATCTTCCACTCTGTCTCACCTTCTTGTCGGGCAGGTTGAACAGAAACTCCCGGTCAAAGCGTCCAGGCCTCCTGAGTGCTGGGTCGATAGAGTCAAGTCTGTTTGTAGCACCAATGACCACTATCTCCCCACGACTGTCCAAGCCGTCCATCAAGGCCAGCAGAGTGGACACAATAGAACTGCAAGAGAGAAGAAGGTGATGGGAAGGATTGTAATGCATTTAGATTAACATTTAGCAATACATTCAGTATCCAGTTGTATTTAATCTTCCACCCAAAATAACACCAAAAACAAAAACTGCCTGACTTTACTGCACAACAGTTACTCAAGAAAAGCTAAATCTAATTTACTGTGCAGACAATGTTGCCAACACATACTATATTACAGTTAAAAAACACGCAAATGTAAGTATACATGCAGACAATCAGAGTTCTAATACTTTCTGAGACTGAAACAATATTGACAAGACGCATGAGTCTATACTGAACAAGTAAACAAGGTCTTATTTCTGCAAATACTTGGCCTACCAAACAGGCTTAATGGACAAAACAGTGTGAAGCAAAAATATCAACTGTTCTATTTCCCTGCTGAATAGAGCTCCATGCATGTATTAATCCAGCATGACACACAGAGGAGAGCATCTAAAAACCCAAGCATACACTGATTTCATAATTTGAACAAACTGTGGTCCAGAATTGTAATGTTACTTTTCACAAATGATGGCAGCTGTTTTCTCAAGGATCAACTGCAAGCTGAGTTTGCATAATAGGAAACTTCAACACCTTCAGCTCATGCTGAAATGGTCTGAATCAGAAGTGAAATTGTTATGATTACTGATTTCTGCTGCTGTGGCTGCTTATGTCAATCAAACAAACAAATGTGGCCTCAAGTGTCACTGATGTGAAGCTCTCAAATCCAGATCCAGTCCTACTTCCAAACAAATCAAAGCAGCAGTGCCAGCAAAACTTTGCCACCTTTTGGCAAGGAAAGTAATAGCAGCAACAGTTTAAACCTGCAGACAGACCAGCACTGCAAATGTGCACAAAAGTAAAAGCAGCCACAATTTCAACACTTTGAACAATGCATGTTAAAAAGGAGTGTGCAGTGCAGCTAAGATTTTTTATAGCTGCTTTTGTGTGGATTTAAAAAGCAAAAGAAAATGACAAATATGTATGTGTGGGTTAGAGTTTGGTTAGGGTTTCTGAGTGACTTAAAAGGCAATACCATGAGGTGCTTCAAAATTCTGTCATCTCCACTGTATATGTAATTGATAAGTATAATTTGACACTGGACCATGTTGGAGGTAGTGGTGTGTTTCAAGCATAAACAAATGTATAATATGAGGGTTAAAGCACATTAGTCTCACCTGTGTATCTGGTCTTGCCTGCTGGAGCGAACAGGAGCTAAACCATCAATCTCATCGAAGAAAATAATGGAGGGCCTCATCAGGTATGCCTGATCAAAAGCATATGCAAAACCAAGGTTAAACCAAGGGAAAATTATGCTCACTGAAAAATACATTAAAGTGAAAATACTCCACCAGCAGTAAATGACCAGTTTTCTATTTACACTGTGAGGTCAGTTAAGGCCAAGTGACTGAAGTTATGGTTGCAAGGATACAAAAATTGCCTTTGACCTCATGCTGCTTGAGTGACTCACCTGGTCAAAGAGCAGGCGCAGCTGCCGTTCTGATTCACCGACCCATTTGCTGAGGCAGTCTGCTCCTTTCCTCATGAAGAAGGAAACCTTCTTGTCTCCCTGGCTACACTCGTTGGCAAGTGCCCGTGCAACCAGGGTCTTTCCTGTCCCTGGTGGGCCATAGAACAAACACCCTCTAAAAGGAAAGGGAGAGGAAATGTGAACTACTACACCACTTTTTATACATATATATATGCTCCTCTGTGTATCTACCAAGACAAGTTTTAAAATAATTTCATCGTAAAAGTGAGCAGTGTATCTGCGGTTGAATTTTTAGGTAGTCTGTTTTTCCATCAAACTCGTAAGAAAATACAACAAAATAAAATGTATTATCTAGAAATAATATGCTGCAAGTTAGTTCCTCTCACCTGGGAGGCTGAATCTTGAATTTCTCAAAGATCTCAGGGTAAAGCAGAGGGAACACTACCATCTCTTTCAGTGACTGAATGTGATTACTGAGGCCACCCACACTGTCAAATTTCACCTGAGGAGAAAAACACACATTTCCCACATCAACTGTGGATGCTCAAGATCTTTTTCAAAATCTTAGAGGGTCAATATGTCTCTGTGTTTTGCTGCAAAATTTATTACAACTTCCAAGTTAGAAGTCTAACGTTGCACTGCCCTACAGCTTTTTGGCACTTATTAGCATTCCCACTCACAGAACTATCAAGGTTCATGGGATCCACATCAGCCAAACTGGCACCCACTTTCACCCGATCACGCAGCACCCCACTAGCTAGGTCTTCTGCAGTCAAGTTCATGGGCAAACATCTGTGAAACAAATAAGAATGATATAAGTAATTACATACGAGGAGTACAATTACACACGGGCCATTTCTACAGCCTTTGTACCGATGTTAACAGTCCTAGATCTCAATTACTTTACAGTTCTTTAAAAAAAAAACTAAAATATAAAGTGTTTCAATCAAAGCAAAAGTTAAACAGAGGAAGATGAGAGGAAGATAAAAAGCAGCAGAAAGAAAGCAGAAGCAATCACCTGTTTCTAGCCCTCGTCATGCTCTTGCTTTTTCTCCGCTCGAACCGCTCTTCATCAGAAGACGAGGTGGTGTCGCTGCTGTGAATGGCATGTTTCTTCACTCTGGAGAAGTGTTACAATCAAGACTCAGTACCACACCACTACACTGTCTCAGTCCTTAATGATCAGAAACAAAAACTTCTTTCACCACTACTCTTGAGTTCATTAGTCATGGCAGCAAAAAAGCTGTTAAAGAGTCAAACATTGTTATACATTCAGCATCAGATTTGACTGGTATTTCTCACAAATGAAGTTTCTACCTTATATGGCTTCTTCTTGCTGGGGATCTGTGGGTGTCAAAAAGTGAGGGGTTGCTCTGTTTCCGGTTCACAGGCTCTGAGAAAACAAAGCAACAAAGTTGTCACAGATCAAGACTAAAGCATTTTTTATTGTAGCTTAACAACATTTATATACAAATGATTGATAAGGAAAATAATGTATTTACCAATGGGTGGTGCCTCATATCTCTGCACAGTCTTGCGCTGCCTCAGGTTGTATGGTCTGTCGTTTTCCTCTCCTACCTCTTCCGCTTCATCCCCTTCATCATCTTCATCTTCTGCATCCTCTTCTTCTTCCTCACCGTGAGATTCTGAAGGTCAAAAATAAGGTTTTCAAACTTCAAAAGATAAAATACTACACCCAAAGTACACTAAGCCACCGACTCTTACTTCATAAAGTTTTCATGATCTCCCTCTCACTCCACTGATTCATAAGTAGAACATTAGTAGGAAACTGACCTTCTGTCCCTTCCTCCTCTTCCTCCTCCTGCTCCGTTTTGCTCATGACTTTGTGGTGTGTAGGCATGCTGAAAGTGCTCCTGCGCATGGATTTCCTGCGCTTCACCCGGGAATACATGTCCATGTTTTCCTGAAAGAACAGAACCTTAAAACGATTACTTGTGTTCACATTAGACCATCGCACAGCGGTACTGTACTTCTCTAGCTCTGCTTTGTGTGTAACAGCGTGGCCACACTCACCTCCTCAGTGTCCCCAGTCCACATGCGAAGACGCTCCACCTCACGGTTCTGTCGGATGCTGCTGATGTTGTCCATCTCCTGAAGGACAGCCTCAGCAGTGCTGCACAGACATACAAAACAACACAGAATATGAAAAAACTGAAGAAGATGATGATGGGCACCAGATGGGCAAACATTTTTGTCTGAGAGAGGTGAATGATCTATAGTGCAGTTTTAGACAGCAGGCCTACTGTTGTGTTGCCTCTTTACTCGAGCACATGATATGTGAAAAGACAGAGTGACTATGAAGGTCAAGTACTGACTTCCATCTGGAATTTGACAGTGTGCAAGATTTGCAACTTCACTCTTGCACTATTCAAAAACTGAAAAATAGAGCAACGACATCTTCACTGCTCAACCAATATGGTTCAACATTTTATGAGGCTTTTAAAGCTGAAAGTCAATTTTATAACCTCAAGCACATTTCATTTCAAATCCAGTGTGCCTGAAAACAGTACCAAAACATTAGAAATGTTGTCATTTGTATACAAGTTTATACACGTACAAGCTCTCTGGAGAAAGAAGCCCTGGGCACCTCAGCAACCAAAAGACATTCATAAAAAACTTAATTTTTGGATTTCTCATACTTTGCTCAAGTATTAAAAGTCCACTTCCAAGATTAGTATGCTCTAGCTGATTCAGGCATGCACATCTTTCTTCTTCTATGTTCAAAGCAGTGCTGCTAAGAGAGGTGTCAGTAGTGTGAGCACTAGCTACCTGTTGACCAGCTGGTCAAACAGCAGGCTCTGATTGAGGTGTTCAAATTGGCTCTTCTTCACCCGGCAGCTCCTCTTCAGCTCCACGTGGCCGTTCATGTGAGAGTGATCTCCACCTCCACTCTCCTCATTCCGGTGACTCATGTGGGCTGCAGCATTAACAAAAATTTAATTAGGGGATAATCTTTTAATTGTTTGCTTTCCAAATGCATATGCTCAATTTATGGCAAAAAAATAAGGAACAAATGGAGAAGAATTGCATTACCGTGCCCATTTTGCATTATGCGAGAGGACAGCCTAGAAATGAAATGACAAAGTGAAAATATGTATGGACATCTGCACAAAGGACTAAAATTAATCACACATAATACTGTTTGAGAGCTCATGTTTAAGTTTGTCTGCTCCGCTGATTACAATACATGACGGGGAGAATGAAGTCTGAGTTGACAGCCAGTGACAACAAATATCCGTCTAGACTAAATCTGGCTTATTTAAACTTCTGCTTTCTCCAGACAAATAAACTAAATGACTTAATAGAACTATTACTGCCAAAGACAATGTGCCATTGTGCTGCACATTATTATGCACTGCTTTCATTCATCATTCAAAGACACTTATGATGGGTGAACCAAAAGCCAGCAGCTGACCTGGTGCGGTAGGTGGGAATGTCCCAGCTGACCCTCTGGCCCTTAGTTTGAGGGGATGGGGAGGTATCACTGGAGCTGGGCTCAGAGGCTGTCTGCCGCCGCGTCCGCTTGGAAGGTGGAGCCAACCGAGGGCTGCTGGGACTGCTCACATCACTACTGGGTTCCTTCTGTTAAACAAACACCACACCAACATTTAAGAGAGGAAGAATGAAAGAATGACAAACAATCAGTACAAGCAAGCAATGGAAAAAACATGACATATACCGTGACAGCCTTTTTGCAGATATTTGCATAAAAAATTCACCCTGTCAATCATTGTATAAAACCAGAATATTAAGGGAATAACAAGCAAGCATGACAAAACTGCTCATGTAAAAATCTAATCCATGACAACATAAAAAACTTCAAAGACCAAACTCCAAATGGCAGATGCTAGAATAGAGTCTTATGATAAGACAAGACACCTTGTGTCCAACTCCTCAATGTATTGTCTGAATCGCAACACAGCACCGACCAGACATATGCCCTTGATGCTCACGCCCTTCACAGCTTAACTTCCCTGCTGATATGAGAGCATATCTCACTGTTGTCATAGGCAACTGTCTGCAATGCCTGCAGAAGGGTTTGTCTGACTGGCTAGAGAGACAGATGCAGACAGACTAAAAAGTGCAAGATGTACTAACAGGGTACGACTGAACAGAGGTGGCCTGACAGCTGCGACGTGAAATCATCCTTCATTTAAATCATTTTTGACAAAATGTCACACAACAATGGCCAGTTATAGCGACAGGTTTTTGACATCAAGCTCCTCAGGCGGCGAACCGATTGGGAGTCAATCCGAATTCTTGAAAATAACTTGTTAAATTGTGAAAGTGTAAGGTTTATTACTCTAAAGCCTTTTAATCACAACTCGCATTATCGTGTGTCATCACTTAGCCTGGCTTGCAATCCACAAATCTGGAGATAAGCCAGGAATGTCTCGAATTTCTTGAACCACAATTTAACAAAGTATAAACCCTCGCCAAATAGCCCATTAAAACTCGAGAATGGCTCAATACATTATTAGATCTGCGAATTGTGTTGTTCGTCCGTGTTAAGTGCTATACTAATCGTAAACAGTGCGGAAACACAGAGCCCCTCGCCTTGCATAATGTCAGTGTTTACATTTTGAGACAAAGACTGTCAGACAGCTTGTAGATCAGACGGTCAGAGTAAAAACTAATACTACTAATTTAGCGTACATTTCCAAAAAGTACTTAAATATCACCCGGTTTGACATTATATCAGTATTTTTGAAACACTTATCATAAAAACGTGCTGTAGGGGTCTTTGGGGTATTTACAACACAAAGTTCACCAAGTTCAGACTTGCTAAATACAGGACTTGAGCCAGCCAACTGTTGTGAACCCGGGACTCCCTTCCCCCACTGTAAGCTAGCTGTCGGGCTAGCTGTAACCTACAAACGCTAGCTCAACTATCGCTATATCTCTTCACATTTGAGGAAATAATTACGCCGATACTTCCAGAATGGTGGCATTATGTACCGCTAATAGCCTCGTGTCAAAAACCCAGTTGTCTTTATTAACAGGGCTAATTTGTGGAGACAATGGTCAAACAAGTCAGCCGGGTAAAATTGCCAAACACAAAGGGAACTCAACTTGGGGCTAGCCAGGAGTTAACATCGTTAGCTTGTCATTTGACAGCTGTACAATACGTTCAGTGCGAGTGACACGCGTACGAATCGCTGCATTCAAATCTTTTATTGTGTCTCTGCGTGACTGGGCGGGTGTCAAGTCCAATACTGATCGTATTTGTCTGTGAATAATGCATTATGTGGAGCACCTTGAGGCCACGGTTACAGCTACCTAGCCAACTAGCAGAGCAAGCTAGCTCGCCGGCAAAGAAAAGAAACCGGCTTACATGTTCCTCAGAGTTTCGCTCGTTTCTCGACGACGACCTAGTCCTCGAGGAGATGAAGGGACCGCTCCCCGGCCGTGAGCTTTTCCTTGTGTTCACCATGTTTTTTTCCTCTTTGTGTGCCCTTACTGAATCTCCCTAACCGGCTCCAAACACTGCCTCAGTGAGCGCAGCATCGAGGCGCCATTTCTCTCTCTCTCTCTCTCCCTGTCTATCTCTCTCTTCCCTCCTCTCTCCCTCTCAAGTGGATGTGGGTCTGTTTGGCAGGTGCATTAATTTCTGCTGACTGGACTACTACCACAAAGAACTACTAGCCTATTAACCACATGGACCCTATACAAATAAAACAAAGACCATAATACTCTTAATACAATTAATTGTGTCATGTTATTATGGATTATAACTCCAACTACAGCTGGAAAACAGTGAACACTGAGGACACTGAATTCCATAAATAAAGTCACTCCACTAAGTACTACTGACACACATATAAGTCCCCAAAGCAATACTCAAAGAAAAAAATAAGACAAGGAAAAAGTACAATGGTTCACTTGACTACACAGTGTACCCTTCAGAGGAATACCATGTTCTTTTGACTTTTATGTTTTGATTTTCTTATTAGAGTGGAGAGGAATAGAAAAGTTACATACAGAGGGACTCTGGTTTGAAGCTGGCAAAAACATGAGATAATACATGTATGAAAACAGAAGGGCAGAATTCATGAATCAGTTAACATTGTCATATTATACCTACAGGGTATGATCCTCTCTGGAATACCTGTGGGATCTAATGATCTCAGTTTGGGGATCACTACTGAAACCCAAAGCTCTCTCTCTCTTTGCTCTGTGTGTGTGTGTTGCCTATTCCATTTCTGACTTGACTGAAGATAAAACAGTGTTAGCCATCTGTGTAATGTTATGCTTTTTGTCAAAACTATTTTTATTTTTTTGGAGACCTTACAGCATTATGTTCACATACATGGAGGTATCTGTTATCCAAATGTAAGAAAAAATAGTAGTATTATTCTATTACTTTGAAACATAGTGGTTTAAAACAAGAAAGAAATAGACAATAAATAAATTTTGTGTTTCCTGATGTTGCTTTGAATTCTAATACACTTTGAAAAACAAAATAAAGATTTTTCATTCTCTTATAGTACATTGGCAGTAGTGAATAAAGCAGTAATTACTTGTGAGTCAAGTGGACATGCTTTAACACGGCTCTAGTGGTTTTCAATGCGGCCTATAGGTCAGTCACATTTTCATGTAATTATTAACTAATGCAAGTATTAATGCATTTATGCATAGTGTAAATTTATTCACTTGAGGTTAAATTACCTGCACCTAGTGGTCAAGAGGAGGTATGGCAATGTCTAGATAGCCTGCAACATCAAAACATCTCTTTATAAAACAGTGTCTTCACCATTCTATGCACTATTTTTAAGTTGTATGACATCTAAAAAGTATAAAAGAATGAAAATATGCTTGTAAGAACAGATTAGGTTTACATCCAAGACAAGTTCGCTCTTGTATGGCAGGTATGGTTGCCCATTTATTCATGTATTTATTTATTCATATGACATATGAACAAATTTATGTCTGTAGTGTGTGCATGGGTATCATCTACAGTACAATGGATTCTTAACATACCACAGAGGATGATTATGTAATGATAATATTATACAGTCCAGGATACGGTCATTATAATCTCACTGTACTACAGATGCACCATTTCAAAAGCAAGATTACAGGTGATATATATTCTACTGCAATGCAATTTGGTAATTTTCTGTCAAAAATAGCACAGCAAAGATTATATTTACCCACATTACTGCCATTACATCCTTCAGTACATGATGAATAAATATAATACATTCATGTATGTATTGAATGTATTACATACATTCATCATGTATGTAGTAATGCAGTAGTATTGCTGTTGTGGCAAAAGGCTTTGTCAACCTGGACATCACACATGGGAAAGGATTCACAAAAAATCAAGTGGGCTAAGATGATTTAAAATTTAAAAAGTTACACAGACAGACAGACGGATAGATAGATAGATAGATAGATTACCCCTGTGTGTATCAGGTGTGTTTCCCACGCCATTTAATACTGTATCATCAGTTTCAGTTGAAAGAAGATGCTTAGCTCAGCAGTATAGTAAAATTACGACAACAGGGGTCGACTTACGGCACTGTTGCGTCAAACATATTGCTCAGCAGAAGAGCCTCTACCCGAAACTTATGGCTGCAGATGTGTAGCCCGGGATTAACCGACAAAACACGGACTGGTAAATCAGTATTTGACCTTAACCTTAATACGCGCATGCTAATGACCATCTTCTTTGTCTCTATGTGTATATAATCCGCGTTGTATTATACACTTGTCCTGTGTTCTCGCTCTATGCGCGTCCATGGCTCTCTGACGCCCACTTACATAATTAACGATAACGCCACAGGCTGTTTGTTTATCGATAGTGCCTTTTAAAAAATGACTTGATTCGTTTTGGTCATTTTCAGCTTTTTTTTTTTTTTTTTTAACACACTGACAATGAACACATGTATACCAGTGAATCAATTCACGTCATAAACCGCTGAGCTAATATGGGTTACCTCAAATTACATCATGGACGTATCCAGAGCTGGAGGCCCAGTAAGCCCCATCTTTGCCCACTCTTATGTCCGTTTGATAAAATGTCTTTTTTCTCTGCCATAGATGGAAAAGACGAGACGTCATGAAAGAGATTGACACTGTAGGAGGTGAGAAAGATGAAAATTGGTAAGTCACAACAAATTCATTGTGTATCATATTTTTCCACTTTTTTCTACTTCAAGTAAACACTTTAATAGATTCCCTAAATTCTAGGTTTCAGTTTCTTCTGACAAAATCAGCAGCTATACAAATCAGACAGTAAACAAAATAAGCCCTGTGTCTGCAGGCTAAACTCAATAAGACTATAATATAATGACTGAGTTAAGCTGCTGTCTATTTTTTAAGGGTTGTCAGTGAGGAAAATGAGGAGGAGGCTCCAATGAGGCGTAGTTTCTCGGTAGAAGATCTCCTTGATGAGGTGGAGAAGATCTGTTACAATGCCTCAGGGACATCAAAGGTCAGAAACACATTCACCCCTCTCTCTGCTGATGTGTCTTTTCATTATGTCCACACACTATATTTTTTTATGTGTTTTTTGTAATTAATTGTTCATAAATGCAAACACAAACCTAAAGTCTAATAATAAATGAATAATGAAATAAAATATACTATATATGTTTAGTGTGTAATATATTAAGTATGTACAGACTGTGGACTGTGGAGTCTTTGGTTCAGCACAAACAGGGGTTATTGTGTTTCAGGCTGATCAGAGGTAATTTTTGTGGCCTTCACCCCAGGTGGAGATGGTGGTGAGGCTGTGGAAGGACGGCTTCACAGTAAACGATGAGGAGTTTCGCAGCTACTCCATACCGGAGAACCAAGACTTCCTGGATGCAATCAAGAGAGGGTGAGTTACATTTTTTGCCATGCCCGAATTTTCTAAGTATATTAAAAGGCATATTAAGTAGGATTTTGCTGCCTTAAAGCACAAAAGAGAGGTAACATCTTGAGGTCCAACAGGGACAGGGTTGTTGATTATTAGTGTCACAATAATTACCTCAGAAGTGCTGAGATTTTGGTCTCTTAATAACTCACCCTCTGGCCTGTACTTTGCCATGCAGTTATATCAAATACTGCGAGTGACCAGTGTTATAACAACTGCTGTTTCCTGGCTGATAATGACTACTGATAACAGTGCCATTATGACACTGATTCCATGTTACTTAATCACTACATGTTTCTGTTGGCTTTGGGTTGTATTTGGGAAATGTGACTTGTACCCACTAAAAGCCACTGCAACCACTGACTTCCTGATTGTTAATAAAAACTGAAATTTAATAAGGAAAATTCAAAAATAACCCTTAAATTGCAGTATACCACTGTGATATAGTTGATATGTATATGATGTCAAGTATGAGTTAAAAACGTATTTGACCCAGTCATAAGGGACAGCTGCCAGGGGTTGATAGAAACTGCATATTAGTCCTATACATATTACTGTAAAGCCACAGAATAACAGAGAATTACATTACATAAATACCAACTAAGTTTCAGTTAAGGGCACTCTCCTTGATGTGTGAGGTCACCATGTTTGAAAGGGGTATCTTTGACAAAAATAAAGATTTCTGTAGGTTAGGTTTTGCTGGCAGATGACCAGTTTCAGATTTCACTTAGACTAAAAATAGTGGTTCACTTTCTCTTTTAAGAAACACAAATGCAGACAAACCATTTAAAGCTTCACATTGCATGAAAATGTATGCGCTGTGTCTATTCAGTGTATGGCCAAACCTTGTATGTAACTCATATGTAGCTTTAACATCTGTCCTTGTTTTGATTCATTGGTTCGACCTTGCAGTCGAAGCCCATCCGTCCCCAAAGGGAAATTAGCACCACAGCCAGGCGACATAAGATAGATAAAGTATAATGCTCATTAGAGCTCATTTGTCATATTGATTGATCTGACTAGACTCCCAAGGCTGATCTTTAATCTATCCCAGGGAGCTTCCGGCAGAGTGGGAGAGCAGAGCAGAGGAGGAGGAGCTGGAGATCAGCGTGGAGGATCTGACGGAAGAAAATTACGTTCCCAAGAAAAAGGCCTTTCACCCTTTCAGTGGCCGAGGATACCGACTTGGCAGGTGAGAGATTGTTGTTGTGATAATTACCAAGTAAAATGTTGAATTTCAGAGTATTACATATATTACATAATTTTCCCTTTCTAAAATAAAAATTATTTTGCGTACAAACATAGAGTTACTGTGATCAATAATGTTCTTGTTGAGTTGCCATTGTTGTTTTTGTCTGTCAAGTTCAGAGATACTATACTTATTTTTGCCACTAGGTGTCCCTCTGAGTCCAGGCATCCAAAAAACCTACAAGCAAATCTGACTAAGCAGACAGTCTCTATGAACTGAGAACTTCAGCATTTTCAGTGCATCACTATATGAATACTAAATTGTCCAGAGAGTCCAAAAATATTTTGTGTGAGCTCCTCCCTGCCTACAAATAGCTGTAATCAAAATTAAAAGAATATGCAATGCATATTCTGTATATACTACACTTCTAACCAGCTCTTAATCCTTTATTTATTCTTGTCCATTCCCAGTGTTGCACCCAGAGTAGTGGCCAGGTCACCGTCTGTGCACGAGGATGGAGAATCTCCTCCTATTCCCATGGTAACACTAGACCACGCCCTTCCTGTTACCTCCCTGCAGATCTGGTTGGCTGATGGCAGGAGATTGGTACAGAGGTTTAACCTATCGCATCGGTGAGTATCACGATGTCGAGGCCAAAACACATCTCAATCTGTGATCTTGACAACATCAAATAATATCTACTTATTAAATATTCATTCTGAATAACGAATATCTTGACTCCCTCTACCACTGTTCTGCTGTCTGTAAATCCCATAATCTCAAGCATCCCGGGCTAGAAGTAGTTCAAGGAATGATAAAAGATTTTTGTTTGTTCTAGCTTGGGAGGTGGTGAGGGGGTTTGTTTGAGGATTACGTAATGCTTTGTTCTAGTCTGCTGGAGTCTGAAGGCATGGTGCATGTTATATCCCCTGCCACAGTGCATGGGGCTGCAGAAAACATAATCTGAGATGTAGCAACGGAGTGGATCTATAAAATCCCCAGAGAGAGATTGCGTAACTCTGATGCAGCATTTATATAACAGGGTTAGTAGCTAAAGGATAGAGAGGACTGAACCCCTCCAACCTCTGGCTAGCCTCAGTATGCGAAGAGAAGGGCCGCCATAGGGTCACTTGTGTATACTGGGTCGTGATTAATAATAGATGATGATGCTAGTATAGTGCTTCAGAGAGAGTGGGGTATTTAGCCGGGAAATGCTTTGCCAATGAAAAGGAACAGACATGTTCAGCCGGGAATATTTCTCTCTGTCTTATCTCTTTATATATATAAAACTCTCTTTCTTTTTTAGGATCACTGATGTTCAAGATTTCGTAGCGCGCTGCCAGAGGAGCTGCCCACCTTTTGTCCTGACAACATCACTTCCTTTCCGAGAGCTCAGCAACAAAGAGTTAAGTCTGGAGGAGGCGGACTTGGCCAACGCTGTCATTGTCCAGAGGCCCCTGAACACGCAGGCTCCGTTTGGACACTCCTGACCAACAGGGCCCCGTTATTTACACTCTACACACTACTTTCTCCCCCTCACTGACATATCACCATGCCCCTTACAGCAAGCTCAAAGCCAACTTATAATCTTATCTATTCAGCAGTTTGTGCTGCATTTAAAAGAAATCTCTGTGTGGGATTATCTAATGGAGACATTGTCTGTTAGTTACAAAGGTGCTGCTGCTGAGGTGCTGTTGTCATTGCCTACTCTGTCTTCTTCCTCTGGAGGACAGTGTTTACCTGCCAGCACATCTCCCCAAACCCCCAAACTGCAGAAAAGCTGTCAAAGCAAACCAATTCTGTCGCCCTGTGCAGATGGTCAACCACGTGTGTCCATCTGTTGGTCTACTACACGTAACCCACCCTCCCTCTTCCCTCACAATCACGCACAGTACCACCATCAGCACCACCAACCAACTCTCTAAAGTCTTCCCAAACTGTGATCAAAGTTTTTCTGCACTATTTACAGTAAAAAAAACACAAAAAAACAGCTAATATTTCAGTTTGTATCTATAGGTTTACATTTATTGAACATACATTTTCTTTGCACATTATTATGAGAAAAAACGAAAAGTTGACAGCTTGTTATTTATATTGGCCTGACTGTTTTTTTGTGAATGTTTGACCTTATTTTTGCGGGGAGATTTAATTCAGAATGTACAATGCACTGTTTTATTTGACTGCATCATGTAAAGAAATGTCACATCAAGGTTCAATAAAAATCTTCCTCAAACTCCTGCCCATTTTTATGAATTATTTTTTGACAAAAGCATGACAGGAATTTTAATATAAAAAACATTATAAATATATATAAAATATAAATCACTTTTAGAATTTAAATTCATATTAACACTGCCCAGGTGTTGTGTGAAGATTGCTGGTATGGTGATAATTGCATCACACCAAGCAGCACCTTACTTCATGTTGTAATACAACATCTGTGCTGTCATTACAGATTTAATGGGGACTTAGATTAATCAGGCAGGGAGGGGCTACTGATGTCAGTGAAGTTAGAATTGGAGGGATGATATCTTCAGAGTGGTATTTCCTAACCCGCTGAGTATAAAACCCTTCTGTCGATGTGAAGTGTAAGCACATTGGTCGTGTGTAATAGGGAGGTGAAAATGGGGTGAAATGTTTTTTTTTTCCCCCTTGAGTCTTCAGTCTCGTGTGTCTTGGCGTGTATAAGGACATGCGTGTGCTCTTACATGAGCGTGCGCTTGCTTCTCTGTCTGTGAGCTTTCTGCCTGGCCTCGGGAAGAAGGCGAACACCATTATCCATCTTCAATATTTAAAGCAATGGGAAGGAGGGCGGGAGTGTGTGTAGAGTATGTATTTGAGATGACAGCCTCAGGATGGTCAAGGTCAGGGGAAGAAACTCTGCAGCAGAAATGTCTTGAATATCATAATCCCCTCTCAAGAATTACCTCTCCATGAGGATTTTTGACCTGAACGTGCAGGCTGTGGGCATCACATGGTTGGCAGCCAGAGGGGGTCCGGCTAAAGAGTAAAAGAGAGCACATTTCCTTTGTGCTACATATTTAATAAGGCTAAGCATGCAGGGAATTACTTTCCCTTTAACTCCCACATTTCCTCTCAGAATGACCCTTTTACTCGTGCAGCAGCCGTCCTTTCATTTTGCACATTCCTCTTCACGCATTATCGGAATCATACCCATTCTAATGCAGGTCATATGCCAGACTTTTCTGCCATGGTGCCTTTTCCATTGTCAATAACGTGGTTTTGGTGCTGAGGGGTTTGCATGCTTGGAGCATTTATGGAGAGGTCTGGGTTCAGCAGCCCAGGTCTCCATAACATGTTTGTTGTCATGCTCTGAGGAGAAGCTTTACAGCTTAGGGTAAGCATGTCACACTCAAAGAGTTGCTTATGAAAGTGCATTGTGGGAAAAGGAAAAGCAATCAATAGATCATAAGTCACAGACTCAGAAAATAAATAAATAAATAAATAAATATATATATATATATATATATATATATATATATATATATATATATATATATATAAACAGCATTACAAATGTGTGGATTCAGCGTTTCTAAATTAAAACAGTAATCGGACAGTAAACATTAGACTGAAATTTGAACCCTGTAAAACATCATGAGAATTTAGGAAATGAAATATAAATCAAAAGGATTAACAGGATGTCTGCATGACAAACAGGAGGTGTTGTGTTTGAAAGACGTGGACTTATCAAGGCAGGGACAGTCTAAAGGCCTGTTCAGACTAGACGGCGACGCAGTGAAATTAATCCACACGTATTAGCAGATAATTTTGTTTTAAAGGCTTGATTACTATAGGGACTAGTTGCGGGGACAGTTGGCAAACTACTGCAGCTGGTGAGGTAACATCCGACATGCTAGATAGCTAAGACATGCTAACACTAGTTAGTCACAACAGCTCATTGAACTTCTCCTTCCCTCCATTTTGCTCTAAGAATTTTGTATCATTTCCTTCAGTATTTGTTTTATTGAGGAGGGAAAGAAGCTGGCAGAGCTGACACGTCTACTAACTGCCTGTTCAGTAGCTAAAGGGACAATAAATTCACACTGATCATTTAAAATATATTTGTACTCCATTTTAAATGTTGGTGTGACTTAAGTTGCATTGTGGGAAATGCAGGATCCAACTGTTTTTGGGGTTTTTTTTTTTTTGTTGTTGAAAGGATAACTCCAGTATTTTTTAGCCCAGGCCTTACTTTCCCATGTTTTGGGTTGTAAATGATTGGGAGACAAAATGACTGAGGGACAAAAATCTTTGGAATCAATTTAGTCTCGAGCAAGAACCGTGTGCAAGGCCATTGCAAACAGCTGCTGCAATGTTAACCAACAGGGCATTTGTCCATGCCGAAGTAAGTCAGCTAAATTGCACGTTTTTGCCACGGACCGGCTCAGATTGACAACATTATAAACAGGATTCCTACAAATACATTCCTATAAAAAGATCTATCTCAGTAGGAATCCTATCCATAATGCTGTCAGACATTTACAATAACAAACAGGGCCTGTCAGTGGCAAAAAACGCACTTGAATGGACTTACTTTGACACTGACAACTGCCCATTGGATTACACTGCAGAAGGTGTTTGCAGTTGCTAGATACACCATTCTTGCTCAATACTATTGTCCCCAATTTACACTCAAGAACATGGGAAAAGAAAGTCCAGGTTAAGATCCAGGTGGTGCCTCTGTTTTGAGTTTTGAGTATTCTGTATGCAATGTGTCTCTAGTGAGTCCCTCAACATTTATAAAAGCACAGTGCTGAATCACTGGACTGACTCTTCAAGCATAGGCCTACCACACACAGGCCATACTTTGTCACTGGAATGTACCACTTTAGATCTCGTTTCATTTAAAAGTATTCTGAGGTGCAACACTGTGACCTAAAACAGTCACAGATGATGATGATGATGATTAAATGAAGATAATGGTGGTGATGATGCAGCGTGGGAAATATGTGTATATGGAATGTACCTGATGGTTCAGGCGCGTTGCTTGTTCTTGTCTAAACCACACACCTTTCCCTGGTTCCCTGTTCCACAGAGCCGCACAGGTAACTGGGGTGAAACCAAACCACCATTTAGACATTCCCCTCCACCGCACCCTTCCTTGTATGGAGAATTATACACAGCCCGATGTGCTGCAGACAATGCACTAATAACAGGTTTGCTGCCAAGATAGATGCTTTATGTAAACCGGTTCGTCGCCAAGCGTTACTGGTTTTCCCCTGTCAACGCATCGTCAAAACAGTAAGACGAAAATAACAATTTTGATATGAATCTTATCTTATTTAAAAGCACAGAATATTATAAGATGATTACATAAGATTAAAGCCAACACCACAGCCTCCAAAATACAATTAAAACACAACAAGTTTTGGTTGCATAGCCTCACTGGAGATAGACTTCCATCAAAACACATTGCTGGTGCCAAATCCCACCCGACTTGCCTAACCTCCTCAGAGATGCACACACACGTACATACACACGCGGACATGCATGCACTGGCCCACATGCAGTCGTGTTATATCACCACTTACCCGGCCGCGGGCTGGCTCCCGTCACTGCAAGCCAGTGAGAGCAGAGACGCGCAGACCATCTCCATCCTCCACAGTCTCGCTATCATCACCCGTCTGACTGACCCAGCTGACTGACTGACTGGCAGATCCTCCACTAGTCAAACTAGCAAACTGAGAAACGGCTGACTGACAGCATCAACCTTTTCCATCAACACAGGGTAAGATGACATTTAGTGTTTCCTTCTAGTTTTATTGTTTTGTTTTTTTTTTTACATGCTTCTTATCGGGTGTGCCAGTGGTGGTTGATGGATGCACTTACGGTAATAGTAAGATGAGGCGAACCAACACACTCCTGCACCAGGACATCATGTTCTACGCTTGTGTTTTGCTCTTTCTTAGTCATAACCGGATTGTGACACCACAGGCCACAGCAGAGATGGTAACCCTGAATGACTTTTAGGAGGCTATACATGTGAAAAGGTCGCTTAAGGTACAATATGTGCGTGTGTGTGTGAGTGAGTGTGTGTGAACGATTTCTTGTTGCATTCTCACCATCTATTCATTTATGTTCATGCATTGTCACTTCTGGGTGTTTCAAAACAAGTCTGTCTGTGCTCCTTTGTATATGTGTGCCTGCATTCTTTTGATTATATGTTGCAGCACATGCTTTTTTGTGGAAGTCACATGTGTGTGCAGCCCTATATGAAGTGTTTTTTTTTAAATAATGTGTGTGTGTGTGTGGCACCGCCTGTCTGACTTGCCCCTTCCCTCCTGGCCTCATTCCAGGGCAACAACAGCATGTGAATGGCAGCAGAAAACGGCAGAGTTGTCACAGAGGAGCAGGAGGAGCTCCCAGCCTCAAAAACCGTCACTCACGGGCAGCACACACACACCCGGAGTCAGAGCCACATCCAGTTTCAGCCTCTGACCTACACCACCCAGTGGCAGGCTCCTCACGCCGTTGCTCACACGAGGAGTCACAGTCACACTCACTTCAGCACTCCCTCACACACACAGCCTCATAAGTACGGCTGTCGCCTCACACACAGTCTCTCAGCCATGGCCAAGGGAGAGAAGGTAGTGCAGAGCTCTGTAGGGAGGCTCATCAAACCCACTGATCCGCTGTTCCCCAAAACTCCTCAGCAGGTAAGATCACCTGTTTTGTATTTGCTTCTTTTGTATTGTTCTACAGGTTGTCATCATCCAGTACTATTTTAACTCCTGTGGCCGTAACCTTTGTTTGGACACCGGCTGTGTAGTAAGACATTGAGCTGAAAATTTCAATCTCATCTGGTGTGTTTGCGGCTTAGTTTGGCTGTGAGTGACTCCACATGATTGGATGGAGAGGGGGGGAAAAAAAGATGGAAAGTGTGATCTCTTTAGTCGCTTATCTGTGTGTGATTAATCAGCTGCATTGTTTTCCTGTGAACTGTAATCCCCCACAGATTGTAGAATCAATGCCTGGAAGTTGATTGTTTTCATTTGAGAAAGGTTGTTGCCATTGACGGGATGACCCGCTTCATGATTGCTTTCTTTTGTCTGATCCTGGTGATATCAGTGGAATTTGGTTATGGAAAGAGCTGTAATCACGGCCGTAACAGGAAGCAGGACAGTGGATAGGCAGTAGATAGGGATGGCTCACTCAGGTTTTTGCACATACCGGTTGACTGAGTTGGCCTTTGTGTCACTGTTTGTTTTGTCTTAACGTTCTCTATCTTGACTGTATGAAAGCTACGTGGATAATGCCACTGGTGTGTGATAAGTCTGAAAAGTAGGCAAGCTTCTTGTGTGTGAGAAAGTGTTTGAATCTGTGTATGAGCTCAGGTACAAGAAGCAGTGTTCTCAGACTGATGCTGCTCCTGTGTACATGGCCCTCAAGCTGTGAAATCAAGGCAAATGACAGACAGAGAAGCGTGCCTTTACATGGGGGCATTGTCCCTTTAGGAAGGTAGATACCACATTATGCAGACAGTGTTTCAAGTGCTGCTGTAATGCAATACCATATCAATTACTCATTTATTTTCTGTTTTGTTTCAGTGGCTCAGGGTGCCCATGAGACATTGCATTGCTGTCTCATCTCTGCCAAACCTAGTAGGCAAAGTTTTTTTGATTTATTTTGACTCTATAGAGTCGGGGTTTGACACCTGAGATTTTATGTTGATTGTGAAGTTGGTTTCGCTGAAGACTGCGGAACTTAAATTAGCATAGGTTGAATGATTTGTTTGGCCTATGAGGTGTTATAATGTAAAACTTAACTGAGTTAGGTTCACTGAGCTTTAGAAGACAAGTTCAATAAGGCTAAGATATTACATTTAGTATATAACTGCTTAGTTTCCCTGACAATTTTTTGCTTAGTTTTGTTTTGTCATCACTGTGTGCGTAAAAAAAAAAAAACTTACTGAACTTACTTTACTGATTTTCTAGAATTTAACCTAAAACTCCCATTCAATTTATATGGAATTTTCTCAGTGTTAAGAGTCAATGTTGCATTGTTGTCATTAACATATATTTGAGATTCTAAAGAGTTGTAAGCCCAAACAGTGCATGCTGGGAAGTCAGCTAATATCAGGTTTCTTCGTCACTAAAGTACATCTAACACAGCTTTGTCACTCTGACATGCATGTGGTACACTCTCAAGAGAATGAGTAAATGACTGGCTATAAATTCTGTACACCACTTCACCTCAGATTTTTGGACTGATTCCCTGGGAGTTTAGTCCATGTCACCAGGCTGCTGTTAACATTTTAACGGCTTGCTGCCATCACCGCATCAACGCTGCTTTTCATATACCAATCACAATCTGAGTTAATGAGACCCAGAATCCCACTCTGAGAGTGTGGAAACTGTGACCAGAATCCCCGTTGTGACCTCGACACCCAGAATTGTCAGAAAATCCTTCACCGAATCAACATTTAAACTGCTTTATGGATCCATTTTCCCAGCTTAGCTTTAGCGTGCAAACATGTATGCATTTTATTTGGCGAACATAGCTTTAGCCTGGCTCGGGAGGTTTTTTTTTCTTCTATCCTTTCTTTCCAGTAGAATTATCCTCAATCCTGATTTGAATGACTTGCAGTGCAGTTCAGACATTTTAAATTGTTTCCCCCTCAACAGTTAAGGATTCATTAACTTTAGAGATTAGTCTTATCTGTCCTTGTCCCTTGCACGTTGACAGTCTGAACTTCGCAGATGCTCCCTTTACTTTGAGCCAGTGCTTCTATATAAGTAGGCTATGTGTGTGCTGGGATGTGTATATGAGGTTTTGTTTGTGCATCCAGACAACAGTAGACGGGATATCCTGTTTATCCTCTTTGATGATAAGAACTCAGTAATGAAAGATTGAGAGTAAGAGTTTGGAGGGAAAGAATAAGTGTTTAGAGTGAAAGAGAGAGAGAGAGAGAGCAGTGCTGGGTGCACAGAGTATTTTTGCACATCATCAGTTAAACAGCATTCTCCAGACACCAAAGCCTTTGATTTTTCTCTCCAATTAGGGGTAATTGCAGTGAGAGTGGAAGAAGTTTTGAAGTCGGAACCGCCGCGCAGCCTTTACTGACCTCTGACCCGCTTGTCTTGCGATTGAATAATTATACACCTCCCTCCTGGTAATTGTCGTTCTCGAACCCCTCCATGTTTTGATGGGGCGAAAAAAGGAGGAAGAGAAAACGTGAGCCGGATAATAACAGTGTGTCGGCTGAGGCTGTGGTTACTTTGGTGATTTCCTTCTTTCATAAAGCTCTGAGGGAAGTAGCTGCGGGGCCAAGCCTGGGCCAGTACATGTGGAGTGACACTGTTTTGTGTGTGTGTGTGTGTGTGTGTGTGTGTCTGACACCAAAGGTTGTACAGAAGCGGGAACAGGCAAAAGGTTGATATGTGTGCTCTGCCTCGGAGACAGTCGTAAATATTGGGCTCCCCAGACTGCGGTGTCTTCTCTTATTCATGTGTCACGATGAAAGCTCGCCCTTCATGGTACACGCACACATGCACGTACACAAACACACACACACACGGAGTCAACGTGCCTGATGGTTTTAGCAGAGCATGGTGAGGGGGAAACGGAGCCGTGGGTGAGTCGGTGGGTTTCTCAGGCTCCTCCTTGTGCCTTAGTGTCTGCACAGATAGACCACAATGCAAACAGCCGGGGGTCTCCTTCTGATCCTCTATTTTACACACACACTCACTCACACATCAACACACACAGCTTGGTTGAGACAATTTCTCAGGTTTTTCAGGGTGGAATTCGTAGCGAAAACAGATGTATCACCGTGTGCATTTACATACATCATAGCAAAGAACAGTGTAGGCAACACACATGACAACTACAGTTCTTTTCTTTGCATTCCACTAGATCACTGAGCCACGTGAAGATGAAGAAATAATGTTATTTTTTTGGAGCACTGAAATAAATTCAGAAAAGTTCAGATTATGAATGACCACAGAATTCACTATTTAGCGAGAGTCCATAAGTCTGTTCTCTCATTTAAGCGTACACCTTAGTTCACGTTGGTGTGTCTGGGAAAAGAGTTTTTATAACAAAGTACGAAACGAGGAATTGCTCGGTCCTGCTGAAAACAGTAAAAAGTATGAAAAGAAGTTAGTTGGTTAGTTTGGATTTTAAGGGCTTTTAGTTTAAGTACCGTATGCAGTTCCACAGAGTCTTGTGATCTATTAGCATGCATGTTTTCCATTTGTCAGTTGTGTAAACAAACTTACAGTCTATCGTGTTCAAGACTGAATCATCCATGCTTATTAGCAAGCAAAATAGCCTTATTTTGTTATACTCCCTTCCTTTCAGGCATAGTGGATAACAAGTAAAAAGAATAGTCTAAATATGTTCTTTTACGTATGTCTGTTGATCTTTGGCCTTGGATGTATGGTTACTCTATGGATAATGCAAACAATTTGTATCCATAAATGTGTAACAGTTTTGGAGGTAATAACCTTAGTCTTAGTTTATACTCAGTAACAGTAAGCTGTTAATAGTGTGTGTTTTGTGTCAGCAATCATTTTTCAGTGGTTGGCATCTTTATTTCCCATTTCCTGTTCCCACCTGGAATGAGAGTCTTTATCAGAATGCTTGCAGTGCTGAAAAGTTAATGTGCTCGTAACACCATCATTATCTTATTAAGTTGTTGTCGCCCCCCTTATCACCACTCTTTCACAGAATGACTTGAGCCAGGGTGCCATTATGCAGTAAGTTGTGTTTACGCCATTGAGTGGGTACACCAAGGAGTGGCGGCCAGCGCCGCAACCTTCTTCCTGCTGAAATCTACCTGTACCGATGTCGCCCAGGTAATGTGTTTAGAGACAAGAAGGTGTGAGAGAATAATATTGTGCTCCATGTATGAATAAATGGATATTGCTTGGTTTTGTACTTGCAAGTGTTTTTAACTCAATCTGTCCCTGTTCTGCTCTGCACCAGATCACCGCCTTCAGGCCTCCATGGTGCTGTTCATTGTAGTGATAAAAGCCTGGGCGCAGTGGCCGACCCGGTCGTTGGTTTCTTCATTACAAAACAGATGGACAAAGATTGGCGAACTCATACCCTAGTGGTGTACTCCACACTATGAAGAAACACCTGTATATCTTCATCATTGCTATTTCTCATGCCCCAAGCGTGTTTTCTGTCATTGTTCTTTCTAACTCACTTACTTGTTGTTCCTGTATTTCTACATTTAGATTTTTTGTTGGCTTAAAAGTAGGGTTAGGCAGCACTGGCAAAATCACGGCTAAAATCTGAGTGAACCACGAATAATAGCGTAAGGAGCAGGGTTTTAAAAGGAAGAACCTTTTCAATGCTCTCGGATTATCGACACAAAAAGCAAATGAGACAGACTGAGTTCACAAATTGTATTTTTTTAACCTTAATACAGCCTGTAAGACTAGAAAAGAGAGTGAGATTCAAGACTAAGCTTTAACTAAACTTTGCTCCCCAAGTTATCTGAGGCCCGCTGAAAATGGAATATTATGTTTGTTTATTCCTTTTATTTATTTAAGCTTCAATGACCTCGGGGAACAAATTGACCTCCTCATGTACTGAGCACTCTTGGGGTGCTGCTGTTGACATACTAAACGCATAAGGACTGCCAATTTGTCGACAGATTGTGAAACATGTTTTGGTTTGCTCCCCTCTCTCAGACATAATTATGGCAGCGTGCTAACGTTTGTGTGAAGTCTCAGCAAAACAAGCCATCGTCCCAGTTTGACAGTTTGAATTTATTCTCAGGTCTCGCCTCTCACCTGAGAGTTGCGTTGCATAAACAACCATTGTTTGTTAATTACACTGTTCCGGCGGCTCCCTCTGATGAGCTAGCCCATACTGTATCCTTCCTTCAGGCGTGGGAGCTGTGTTTCGCCTTTTGGTGCCAGACAATGAATTCTGTAATGAGGAATGTTCATCGGCATTCTTTCGCCAAATCTTCTGCTGTAGCTGACATTTTATTACATTTGTGTAACACCTCATTTAACTTTGGGCGTGTCAGCTTTCTTTTTCTTTGTTTGAAGGAATTTCTCCCAGTACCGTGGCCTTTAAGGCAGCTTTGTGACTCCTATGGTGTGGATTATGTATGAAGCCTATTACCATTTTCAAAGATGATTTGTAATACGGCTGTGAATGGGTGATATGTCTTTTGAGCACACTGGCGTGACACTTGCACAATTACACATGATATCTAATACCTGCGTATAAACCTTAGATTACACAAGCTGACAGTGCTGGAGGGGGACCAAGTCCACTGTGGCCAGCCAGCCGCGTTCAGTAGCAGACAGATGCTGATGGCTGTTAAATCAGCTCTGATTACCCATGGGAAGCTGTAGGTGTGTGTGCGTGTGTGTGTGTGTGTGTGTGTGTGTATTGCTCGAGTGTGTCCATGTGAATACTTTGTGCAGCGTATGTGGGTATTTTAAATGTGTGTGCATCAGAGTTTGTGATGAGAGTGCACGCCACTCCCTTAGTCTTGACCCCCTTTGGAAAGTCCCCTCTGCCGATCCAGCAGGAAGTGCTTTTCCCCATCCATCTGTCACATTCACAGCGAGACACAAAGTGATTTGTATCTTTGCCCTGGGTTCTTTAGGATGGAGTCATTTGGCCCAACATTTCCCCTTGGGTGTTGCAATGTTTATTATTTCGTGATTGTGGTGATGCGCCATCCCAGCAGCAAGTAGAACCTTGAGAAAGGATTTCCTCTCATATAAGACTGTCTAATGAAAGACAACATGACTTTGAGGGTATGTCAGTTATGGAAGAAGAACTCCTGTACTTAAGTGCCAATACAACAACGAAAACCCTGCATTTAAACTGCTGTAAAGAATCAGTAAGGTTTGGTTTGGAACCACTGGTTCACTCTTTCTACAATAGATTACATTTTATGAGTTTATCCTATTTTTTAAAATGTAAAAACTCTTAAAAGGGGAAGTGCACTGATTTTACACATCACAAGTTTCTTTATAGGCGTATATGTTAAAAAAAAAGTTGTCTCTCCAGAGAAAGTTGCATTATGGTTAATGAGGGTGTCAGGTTTTGACAAGGAAGAACAACGTGTGGAATATAAAAGGTTGTATCTCTGGTTTTATTGCATTGATTGTGGCTCATCCTCATTTAATTTGGGAAGTAGCAACCAAAGCTGTCAAATGATTGTGACGGAGTAAAAAGTACAATATTTTCCTCTGAATTGTGGAGTAGAAGTAGCATAAACGTGAACTACTAAACCCAAAATCAAGCAAGAAAGCACACTCTCACCTACCAGACCTCCTCTAAAGCCCCTCTGTTCCACTGCACATCATCTAATTAACATGCTGTAAGTGCCCCCAACAAGTCAGTGAGGAGAAAATGTAAGTGCCAGCCTCCTATCAGCACGCTCTAGCTTAATTAAGACTGTGCAAATGAGTGGGGCAGGTGCGAATGTGCGTTCATGATGTGTGAGAAAGTATGTGAGTGTTTTTTGCGCATTGTGCCTTTGTTGCCTCTCCCCGAACACAGTCATCTTGCAGGAACATTCTAACTGTCCCATTCACCCCGACCCCCCGGGGCCCTTTCATTTGCTCCCATGACCAAGCGGTCAATACTGCAGCATCAGCGTTGTCAGCCGCCTTTGTTTAAGCAAACAATCCAGGAGGAGAGTGAGGTGGGCAGCCTGGACGATGCTAGAAATGACCGTATCTGGCCTCTCTCTACCTCTTTCTCCCACTTTCTCTCTTTATAGTTCACAGTGTAGAGAAGGTCAGAGGTCAGAGCAGCTGCGGGTTTTGTCACAGTCACCTAAATTCCATCAGTGCCTTTTTTTTTCTACCTGTAGATGTGCTGGTAATACAGCTGCTCCAGGCTCTCTGCCACATGACAAACAAATTCCTTTTGCCCTTTAAGGGAAAAGGAAGAAGAGGGTGGATGATATATTGGTGTTTGCACATGTGTCATACCGTTGATCATCCATAATCTGCCCTTTTTCAAACACACAGCTGTTCACTTTAACCATAATGACACATACCACTTGTTTACTTATGAATTATACATGGCCCACATACTGTATTGCTCCAAGTTCTGAGAAAAACACAACACAGCAGAATTGCTTCATGCTGCGTTTGCTTGAGCGTGTACTGCATATTTATATATTTGTGTGTGTGTGTGTGTGTGTGTGTGTGTGTGGGTGGGTTTGGAATATTGTGGTATTTCCCTGCTTGCCTGTCCCTCCCAGGACAGATTCCTATCATACTTACAACAACATAATCATTGAGTAGTCAGCTTAGTCCCACTGTAATCTGCCAGTAATATGGCCTGATTTTAACACTGCTTTGAAAATTACATAACACAACCACTGTCATCCCATTCGGACAGCTTAAAATGGTGATGGCGGCTGCTTTTAGATAGCTCAGATGTAATGTAATTCGGATAATTGTCATTTTTACATAAGTTTTTCATGATAAGAAAAACATGAGGGAAACTGTGTAACATTTTGTTCCTTTTTCACCAGTTTCACAAGATTCTGTGTTTGATTTATTTTGATTTGGTTTACCCCATGAGTCTCACCTGACACACCTTTATGTTCTGTAGGATGGTGGGCTGCACTCCGTTCCTGGTGGTCTCCTACTTCTACCTCTGGTTCGTTCCTCCTTTCATCAGCGGCAGGTTCATCTGGTACCTCGGTTTCTACTGCCTCTACCAAACGCTCATCACTGTAAGTGCGCATGCTCTTTCAGAATCCTTGTGTATTTGATGTTTAAGAAATCCACATTGGTGTGTGATGCTTCGGGTAACTCAGCAGGACTTCACATAGAGTACAAGAAGGATGTCGAGTGGGAAACGAGAGATAAAAGCTCTGATTGTTGCAGCTCATAGTCTACGGATAACACATTACATAACATATAGATAAAATGCAGCACAACGCTACGAATAACAATGTTTAGAGTGAAGATGATTACAGTCATCTCATGCCAGCATCAGACAGCTCCTGGTGGGATTTACACTTTGATTTGTGAGACAAGCAGCAGATTAGAGCCCAGAGCTTGTAGATACCTCACCTCAAAGGGGAAGTGTAGTTATTTAGGTTGCCTTTTGTTATTATGGTCCAGACCATTCATCTCTCTCCCCCTCTCTGCTCAGCTCTGCTTTGGGGTAA
This sequence comes from Lates japonicus, assembly GCA_033238685.1. Classification (NCBI taxonomy): domain Eukaryota; kingdom Metazoa; phylum Chordata; class Actinopteri; family Centropomidae; genus Lates; species Lates japonicus. Next base: position 3,094,490 of record BRZM01000038.1, on the reverse strand, counting down.
ACCCATAGAACATGTGCTACAGAGCGTGTAGACCGCTGCGGCCACACTGCGGCGAGCTGTAATGGCATGTCATTCTAACTACTTGATAAGTATATGGTCAGTTCTGCCAGGAACCTCTTGCTGGGTAAATGCTGGTTACCACTTTTAGCCTCCCTTCATTGTCTCTGAATATGTGTTTGTGTGAAGTTTTGCTGGGAAAGGCCAGCTCTTACCATTCAGAGGGTCACAGTCTGTAAACAGAGGTTAGAGTGCAATATATCATCTGTTTATGCAGTCAGCTAATAATGGGTTTCCATCAAATGAATCACTTCTCACCTACATCTATACTGGACAGGTATGCACGCTCAATTCTATAAACGCTTGCATCCAGTAAAGGCCCCATAAATGACATGCTGTATAGAAGCAGTGGCTGAAAAAAATCGTTTCACGGCCGCGTTTATTTTCGTCGAGGCTATGCATGCTCGTTTGGCCGCAGTGCTGACTGAGCCCTTGTGTAAATTACAAAGTGAGGCAGGACTTGGTTTGCTCGCCTATTCTCTGGGAGAGGTGGTGAGGAAGGAGAAAACAGATCTGAGGTTCACCAGCATGGAAACTGCAGAGATTGCTTTTGATATATATACAGTGTGCTGTATATTTTGCATCCGCATTTTCACGGGAACATGTAGATAACAGGCATCTAAAGATATCTGGGGTGTTCCCATCTGATTGTGAGTCAAATGTTAAATGCTAACGAGGCTTGAGAGTCCATGCACGGCCATGCTCGTGTGAGGCCGTATTTAGGCCCAGCGGTACTATGGGCCAAATGCTAACATGCTCACACTGACAGTGATAACATGCTGATATTTAGCTTAACATTTTAAGTATACTGTCTGCCATGTTCACCAACTTAGTTTAGCATGATAGCATGCTAACATTTGTTAACTATTGGTATTTAATCATAAACAAACACTGGACACATAGAAATTTTGACTTGATGGTCTTGAGAGATCACAATTCATCCTGTAGCAAACATGAATATGTGTACTAAATTCTGTAGCAATCCATTCAAAAACTGTGTAGACATTTCACTCTAAACCACAAACTGGCACTGAAGGAGTTGCAAGTGGATTCCCTCAACATTATTAGGATTCATCCTCTGGGGACCATGAATTTCGGTTTCAAGGCAATCCAGGTTGTTATTTCAACCTGGACCAAAGTGGTGGGTGACCCACTACAGCCACTCTGCTAACATGGTTAAACAAATAAACAAACAAAGGGTTAAAAAAAAAAACTCAATATCATTATCTTTTTCCCAACTCATCTGACTCCTGTGGCTGTTTGACTGCTGCTGTGCCAGACTTTCTGTTTTACCTAAACCATGACCGTGTCTTTCTGCTCCACTTTAGTGCTTCCACGTGCCTTACTCAGCCCTCACCATGTTCCTGAGTACAGACCAGAAGGAAAGAGACTCAGCCACTGCTTACCGTAAGGTCTTTTAATATGAATAAAAAACCTGTTATCAGGCTTCATGCCTGCAATGCTGAATTAATCTTTGCCATTTTGAATTTTCCACCTGTTCAGGTTACAATTGTGTGATTTACTGTGACTGATGATTGGTCATGTGATGACAGGAATGACAATGGAGGTGCTGGGCACACTTGTGGGAGCTGCCATCCAGGGCCAGATTGTGGCCAGCGCCCACACTCTGAAGCACTGCCCGACTCACAACACGTCCGCCGGTTACCTTGGCAACAGCAGCGGGGCAGAGATCGTCAAGAGCCTGGTGCGCTCCCAGGACTACCTGTCACACTCTGTAAGTGTCACAGCGCCAAACCAGGAGCCCAGGTGTGCTCAAAGTAGGCCACAGAGTCGGTTTGAAAATAACTTGGACTGTCATCAGTGTTTTCGCTTAACTTGGGAGCTGCGGTGTGTGCTCAAGGCGGTTTACTTTTGCTAAATATCCGGGGTCAAAAAAAAATAACGTCGAATGAAAAGGAAGATTGTTTGAAATTGAGTCCATATTCCACAATGTCTACAGGTTCTGACATCCAAAATGGCTTCATGTTTTAACCCATGTAACCCGTGGGATTGAAAGGAGACGCCACTGTTTGATATCTGAACCCCACATCCTGAGCCAGCTCCCCTCTCATGACCACAAAGGGGGTTCCTCCCTCACATCAGGCTCCAAACTGTGGGCCCCATTGCATTGAGGGGTCTCCACAGTCTGTAAGTCATTAGGCCTATTTATATCTCACCCAGAACATTTGAAGGCACCCCAGATTCACTATGTTGGGAATATTAGTCTTTTACTCCAATGTGACTGCAAGTTAACTTAAACTTGTAAGGGAAAGAACCATGATAGGCCACATTCACGTCCATATTTCAGTTTGCAGAGCTGTGAATAAACACGACTGCTGCTACTGTGAATCTATCATGTGATTTTTTTTGTTGAAGATGAAACAAGCCAGAGTCCAAACTGTCCTGTGTAGGATTTTGGTCGCGCCGCAGCTATTTGAGCTTCAAATGGCTTCTTTTCCAATGGATTTTGGTTGAACCCTATCGGGGCAACCCACTCACCAAGCCAAACCCTCTGCAGCCACCCGCTAAATTCCTCCGCGGTCGCTGGTGAGGTTGGCACACCGTCTGAGTCTACCCTCGGAAACAGGGAGTGTTTGATGTGCATAAATAATAATGAACCGCTGGGCTGAGCCACATGGAAAAATAGCAAACAAACACAAGTTGTTTAAGGCAGAGCAGTTCCTGTCAGGATACGGCATGAAACGGTTAAGGCTATATTTTGGGATACAGATGTACTTGAGGTTTCCTCCTGTTTATACTTGTATTTGTACGGTGTGTGTGACGTGCATGTGAGTTTGCACTTTAAACACACATAAAATCACAGCCAATAAATCATATTCAGAGGAGTGTTAAAATAGGGAAAAAACCGCCAGTTAGAATAAAAACTGACACCTACTGCGGCAATTTGTCTCCAAAACTGACGTATAGCGAGTTGAAATGAAGGCCTTAAATTTTTTAGCCATTTGAGAACATTATGAATTAAAGATTGAGAAAAGGCTCAGAATAGATTGTGCTGCTGCTGTAAGAAGAGATGAACTGATGTAGGCTACATGTTTGTTCTCTCTCTCTCTGCAGAAGGAGGTGTACATGATAGCTGCTGGTGTTATTGGAGGAGTGTTTCTTATCTGCACACTGGTGATGTTCCTGGGAGTCAAAGAGAGAGATGGTGAGACTTTTTATGCGTGTGTGAACCAAAGTGCTGACGGAAAATGAATCGTCTACAACTCTGATAATTCACCAATCATTTAAGTATTTTATTAGGCAGAAAATGACAAACGAGAACTGGTCCCAGCCTCTCAAATGTGATGATTTGCTGCTATTTCCTTGTAAATAGCATTGTACACTGAAAAACAAAGCAAGAAATTTGAAGCTGTTAACTTAGACTCTGGGAACCTTTGACATACATTTTTGTTTTGCTATTTTTCAGCATTTTATAGACTAATGATTAAGTGAGAAAATAATCCACACATAAATTCATCTTTATTCTTTATTCATCGATCTAATGTTACAGTTCGGGAACACAATTTGCATTTAATTTAACGTAGCTCCCTTGCATCGTTTGCACTTGTCCTACACATATAGAGTGTTATTACAATACCTTTTTGGAAACCTGCCATTCTCTGATCTTTATTACACTATAAATGACAGCTCTCAGTGGGACAAACAGAATCCACCGCAATGCAGGGGCAGTTCCAGGATCGCCTACTGCTAATACTGCATGTTATTTGATACGCTGCACGTTCATATTCTCATTCCACATGTAACTGTTTCAGATCCTTATGCCCCGAGGACAGAGAAGCAGATCCCGTTCCATAAAGGCTTCATCCTGGTGATGAGGCACGGGCCATACCTCACTCTAACTGCAGCGTTCCTCTTCATCACTGTCGCCATTCAGGTAAAAGCACATTTATTTAGGCGGCACTTCTCAGACATGACACTCAACGTTACAGTAAATGGAGCCAGTCCTGGGTCCTGACAATGCAGGAGGAATTGCTGGCGCTCAATGTTGATTTGATCAATGTGGAAGAGCACTTACTGAAAGCTCATGGTTTAAAGCGTGTTTTAAGTCTCAGGACTCTTGAGAGTGATACCAGCCCTACATATTCTCTCTGTTCGTCTGTCACTGGTAGGCAGATACTCCTAAGTGTGACACCTCAGGTTTAGACTCTTTAAATTATTGCAGACTTTCCAACTTTTGCATCGGATCTATTTCTGTATATTTTTGCCCCTCTCATCTCAGAGGAGGTGTCAGTTGTCATCCATGTGAGCCTCGGAGTGGGAATAAATCACAGCAAAACACCGTCAGCAGCTTCTCCAGTCACTTCGTTTGGCACTCAGCGCGGCAAGCCGAGCGCCCAGCGACAGTGCTGAGTAGACAAGACTAGACTGAATATCTGAATGTTTGATCTCTGATTTCTGCAGCTGGTACAGAGCAACTTTGTCCTCTTCTGCACTTACGCCGCCGACCTGAGGGATCACTTCCAGAATATTGTGCTGACCATCCTGGTGAGTGCAGCTTTTAGCAATGATTCACCTCACAAGCACCCAAAGATCTGTAACATAGATATACTGGTATGATTAAATACATAACTCGACCTGTGTTTGAACTCAAGCAAATTTTTGGATGAATCAGTCATTTTTATGTGATATATATTTCATTTCAAACAAAAAAAAATCACATTTGCACACAATTAAAATGATGCTTGTTGCTGTCATCATATAAACTTTGAGTCATGTTCCCCATTACTATTCTTGTTTTATTTCAGACATACTTACTAGACTGAATCATATTCAAAACACTTCCCCTGATCTATGTGTCACACATAATCTTGTTTACCCAGGTTTCTGCAGTGATAAGCATCCCACTATGGCAATGGTTTCTGCAGAGGTTTGGGAAAAAGACGGCAGCTTTTTGTGGTATCACAGTGAGTATCCTGTTTTTATTTTTGGTTTGTGAGAGTAGCTTTTTTGTGCCATCTTGTGGACAAACTTGGAAATTCAGAATCCTTGTTTAAATCACAGAAACACATAAAATGAAATCTCTCATTTTGCTGGAGACATTAAAGTCTTGCCACACTCAAAACCTCTAGAAAACATTTTTTTGGTTGCATTTTAAATTCTTACTCCTTCGTCTATTCAGTGGATCATGCCTTTCACCTTGATGCTGGTGTTCATCCCGAACGTGGTGGTGGCCTACGTCGTGGCTGTCTCCTCTGGACTCAGTGTGGCTGCCTCGCTCTTGCTGCCGTGGTAAGACCCAATACAGAGACTATTAAATCCTACTGCACTCAAGTGGATCAACATTCAGCCAAATCACTTATGATTATGGTTTAAATATTTGAGCTAAGTTGGTGGCCTCTGACACAGCCTCCGATGTGGAAACATCTGTTACGAGATCAGATGGATCAAGAGTTTCTTCTTTTTCCCTGGGTGTTCTAGTTTTCTATTGCAGTCCAAAAAAAAAACAAAAAAAAAACAAAGACTCTATATTGCCTGCTGGTACTTCAATGTAAGTTAGAGTCTGTCTGTGTCAGCCCTGTAATGGACATTTTGGGTGGCTCCCTGCCATCTGCCCACTGTGAGTTTTGGGAATCCCCTGGGTGACTACAAAGGATGTTACAGTTCATGTCATTTCCATTTATAGCCTTAAAATATGTCAAATCCACTAAGTCTCTGACATTGTTTACGTAAATTCACTCCTGCTATACATTTGTCTGTGCTGTGACTCTGCTGCTCATGTTAGTCCCCTTTGATTTGATGCAAAATGCCATTATTCAAACCACAATAGAGCACCAACATGCTGTTAGTGGTAACCTGGTGCCCAGAGGGCCCCGTCCATTCACCCAGGTCATGTCACGGTCATGGAAGTGATGTCATTTTTAAGAATTAGAGGCGCACACTCTTAATCTTCTATACCATCACAGAGCTGATACAGTGTAAATACAAAGGTAAAAGAGTCTTCTCTGCATCTGTTTTCCAGTCGTTTCTATGGCTCCTCACTCATCGCTTGCCCCCTCCCTAAAACCCCAAATTACAGGGACCTCCCGCAGGGGCATGTTTATTTTGGAAGGGGACGATTGTTTATTCAGTCTGTGGGCCGAGACCAGCGGTATCGCCCGCTGCTCATCGTCTAATCGTGTTATTAGCTCTGTAATTTTAGCCCACCAGTTTATCAGAGCGCTATAAGCAGGCCTCACATCATCAGCGGCTAGCATCTCGACTGGTTGTGTAAGATGATTAAAGTAAGCACATGAGGGAGGTCTTTGGCACACATCAGCTTAAAATTTGACCATCTCTTTAGAGTCATGTTGAGTATACACACAAACACATGCTCACAAAATCCTTTAAAAAACACACACAAACAAATTGCATGGACTGATTCAACTCTGTGTGTGTGTAATCTAGGTCTATGCTGCCAGATGTGGTGGATGACTTCAGACTGGCCAACCCCTACTCTAAAGGCCATGAAGCCATCTTCTACTCATTCTACGTCTTCTTCACCAAGTTTGCTGCTGGCATCTCCCTGGGAGTGTCCACCCTCTGCCTGGAGTAAGTCTGTATTTCTATCACACATACGCCATTAATTTGCGCGCTGCATGATGCCCTGTATCTGCACTTAGTGTGTCATGATACCTTGCAAAAATGCATTAAGCCCAGACCTGATGCATAATTCATTGTGCCAAGGGTGTCGAGTTAGCTCATTTGCAGTGTTGCAGCGTCAGGCTGGATGTCGATTTCCTGTAACCTGTGTTTAAATGGGATTCTCTACATGTTTGTGTGTATGTGTAGGTTTGCAGGGTATGACACCGGCGCCTGCAAGCAGCCTGCTCCTGTAGTGTACACCCTGAAGTTGCTGATTGGTGCCGCTCCAGTGGCCTTCATTGTTACAGGGTTAATGATCCTGGTCCTCTATCCCATCAGTGAAGACGTACGGCTCAGGAATAAACTCTGCCTGGAAGAGCTACGGTGAGCAGAAATCATAGATTTACACCTGAGAAAAAAACACAAACTGTTCAACCTTTAAAGGAGCACTCCACAGATTTTACACATTAAGGTCAGCATACTCTGCGTAATCGCCATGAATAGTACTACTCAGCTTGTGAAAACAGTTGTATGTATTCTGAGGTCTGGAGGGAGCTGAGTTATTTTTTACAAATGGTAGAAAGCTATGTTTGGGTTTGAGACTTTACATTTTTAACAAACTGGAAGTGCGGGCACTAAGGAGGTAGTAGAGATCTAAAGAAAGACGCAATTGCATTTTGGGAATTGTAGGATCCAGCTTGATGCATGATAAAGACTAAAGGTCAGGCTATCTTGACGTGTGCTGACCACTCATTTTTTAATGCGACTCTTCTGAGTCCCCTAACTTTATGGAAGCGGAACATTAAAACACTAAATTGCCAGAGTGGCCCTTTAATGCATGACATGTTTGTGTCTGGTTAGCCCCTCTCTGTGGACAATTTATTTTACAAAACAGAGATTACGCTTAATGCTGCTACATGAAAAAGATGTAAACAAATAAAAATATGAAATGTTAATTGCGAGAATTTCTACTTAAAAGCTAACATTTTTATGAGAAATGTTGCAAATACTTCCCCCCTATTAAATTGTGGAACAAACTATTCAGCATGGTCAGCTGCACCTTTAGATAAATGTATCAGAATAAAATGTAGAATATTTGTCAAGTATCATAAGTACCATAAATGTACTTAGTTATTTTATTTTCAACCAGTGCCATTAATGTGACATGTTACTGATGTTCATGTCTCCCACAGGAAACAAAGCATCAGTTCCAGGACCATGGAAGATTTGAATAATGTGTGATTTGGATCTTGAATGAAGTGAATTTTTAAAAAGCCACGTATTCCAGTACCACAGCTGGAAGTTTGTTCTTTAGTGTATATTACACTGATAAATAGTTAAATTGTTTTACTGTAAACATTCTTTGTTTCATTTTCACATGTACTGTATAGTCATCTTGGATATATAAATATATAAGATTACCTAATTTATATAAATGAATGTATATTATTATTATTTGCTGTGTTTAGCTCTACAACACTGTTATTTATTTACAATATATAATTACAAAGGATTGACATATGGAATGAATAAATGTTGTAGAGGTTGGTTGGTAGACCACCAATATGTGTGCGTTTTTTGTTTTTTTTTTGCTAAAGAGGTGGTAGCAAAGTAAATAATACACAAATAATGTACAATAATAATACAAAGGAGTGCACACTAGTTATGCAAATTTAATATTTAAATAGCTACTAAAAGATTTTTTCAGAAGATACTTTGCATCTTATTTCATCTTCCATGACAACTCTGTGCAGCCATGAAAGTAAAGTTTTTGTTGACTACCCTCTAGTGGTCACTTTGATAACATTACAAATGAAGGAGACACAGGCTTCAACTGCATTCTCATGAACATATTTTATGTGCATTACACCTTAGAGAGTGTTGGTAAATTCAGTTGTAACATTGGAGTGGGACTATTCAGCATAGAAGTGCTAATCCATTTTTTTTTTTACAAAATCAGAATTTCATACTCTTTACTTTCCTAAGTGTAAGGGTTTTTTGCAGTTCTCCAGTAACAACAAAAACAAAACAAAACATTTACATCATACATTAGTCTATGTCGGCGCTTGTGTCAGGGTATCTGGCCACCTGGTATCTGGACAGTCAGATTAAAACAGAAAACATCTCTAAAACATACTCAGAGCTGTCAGTGGAGTGCCATACCAGCACAGTAGGTGTCCTGCTTCAGCGAAGGACTTAGACTGCAACAACTGCACTGCATTTTGTCAAAACAAAAAAGAAAAATGTGGTACAGTGCTCAAACTTCTTCCAGGTAAGCTCTCATTTCAAAGCAGCAACAAGTCAACACAACAGCCCTTTTCAAACCTCTACTGTTTTCACATACAAAAATAAATTTTATTCATAACTCTGGTTGCAAAGAAGGTTTTGCATGTTCATGCTACCTTTGCTCTGTCTGCACTGTATACTTGGATTCAGTCTGAGATTTAAATAATAGGGACATGACTGTGCAAGTCCATAAACTGAGGAGTGTGTTAAGAGGAACTATGTTGAGGCCTCTGTGGTTGTGTTGGAGTTTTGGCCGGGGGCTGGGCTGGATGGGCAAGAGTTCTCTGGACTCCCAGGAGTCCGCAGGGTAGTTTTCCGCTTCCCATTCCGCACAGTGAGCTCCTCTTTGGGTTTGAACATCAGAGGCACAAAGCCGTCTACATCTGCCACAAGTACAATCCACAACGGACCTGGAAAAAGAACAAAAGACTGTTGGCTCAGAACGGTTTTCCATACATCTGAGTTTGGTTTCCTGATCACAAAAAAAGTGGTGTATCATAGCAGTAACTTGCTGCTGTGTCAGCCTTTGCTACAACAGCAACAAAACACTAGGCACATTAATTGGAGGTAAGCTGCTTTTGTTTAAAACCTTGTAATCTGACCTAGGCTTTTAATCACTTCCAATTATAGCTTACGCATGTTAACACAAGAACAATGCTAGAACGCACTGTCCGAGATTTAACAATTAAATTAGGTTCTTTATCAATTAAAATGTATTCTCACTTGAAGGCGTAAAAAAAATCTCAAAAGAGAAAGAGCAGAGTTTGACTAAGACAATCTATTTGACTTCAGTAGGGAAGCCCATCAAACAAGCTTACTGAAAATACTCACGGGGGAGACCTTCCTAAGAGACCTGCAAGGAGTTTCCTTGAAGTGGTTTTAACTTATTAACCCTGTACACTCTCTGTCACCTCACACTTAATCTTACAGGCAATGCAGCATCGAGGGTTCTGGGAGAGTTTTAAGTTTTAAGACGCCAACTTAGATACTCCTTCATAGTGAAGAGAAAGCTAGGGTTTAAATGCATCAGTGACGAAGACTTGAAAATGTGTTAAAAAAAGCTAAAAAGTAGATTGGGGTTTTTTTTGCTAACAGGCTGTACATACCATACATCATCTCCACTGTAGTTAGGTTGAAGAGGTCTTGGAGGGCGCGCAGGCAGAGCTTCCCATCACACAGCAGCACTGGCCTCCGCTCATCAATGAACACATTTTCTGATAACTGCTTCTGCATGTGCACAAGGTAAAGAAAAGAGGGAATGGTCGCTATCAGGGATAAATCAATCAAAGCAAGCTGGATGCTATTACAATCAGTACATCAATACCTTAATCTGATGCATGCTAATTAAACACTATACTCGGATTTGTGTGTTCATACCGCATTAACTGCTTCCAGGTATTTCAGTTGTCTTATCCTCGGAATGAAAATTGTAGCTGATTAAGCTGTTTAAACCCCTCGTGCAAAAGCTGCTCATGACAGAGACTGCAGCAAGAAAGTGAATCATCTCCTCCTCGCTAGCTTAAGGTTACTTTCCCACACAGTGTGATACAAACAATGTAGCACGGTCAATCTAAAATAGGCTATAAATGCAGTGAATAAAACTGTACCTGACATGTGACATTGACATAGGGGGGCTCAGAAGCATTGGGGTAGACACTCAGGGCCTTCTTGCCATTCTGGCTATAATCTCTGATTTCTGTCAGGCACTGCTGCACATCTGCAAAGCGGGTAAAAAGCCTCTCCATGTTGTGGACGAGCTGCTCCAGCGCACGCTCCCTTGAAGGTCCCGGCGCCTTTTCGGGCATAGGCAGCGTTGGCTCGGTGTGAAGCTTGTCTGACAGCTCAAAGCGGGGGGAGCTGGCCCGGCTGGAGTCTCTGCTGGCCTGGCCGGCCACCGCCAAGCTGCTCATGCGGTTAACGTGGTCCATGTCGAAGTTCTCTACCGTGATGGAGGAGGCACTGGAGGGGGCTCTGTCTGATGCTCGGTCAGAGAAGTCCACGGAGCTGGTGACAGGGCTGGGCTCGCCGCTCCTCACCTCCTCCACCAGCCTCCGTCTGTTCCCTGGTGAACGAATTACTCCCCCTCCAGGCAACACCAAGTCCTTTATCCCTTGGCGCTCCCTGTCATCCTTAGATAGGTGCTCAGAGTGCCTCCTAATCCCTGCGCAGAAATTAGAAGTGGATTCATGGTTGTGAGCAGAGGGGGGTGGTGTGATAGGAGTCTCTGCATTGTACATCAACTCTTTGGCTATTAGACGAAGAATATATTTATCTGTGTTAGAGGATGGGAGGAATGCAGGATCGTTGGACTTCTGCCTGCCCACCATCAGCAGCAGCATCTTGTCATTGAGGAAGCAGACTCCTTTAGGCCTCTCGTTCGTCTGCAGAGAGATCTGCTGGATGTTCGGCATTGCAGAGGCTGTGATGCAGTACACAAGCACCATGTTGCAGGTGTTGGAGGCCACTGCGACTGTGGAACCGCGTGGGTCAAAAGCAACAATGTCTGGAACCAGAATCCCTGGGATGCTGACTTTGCGAGTGGTAGTGACCTTGCGCTCATATGTGACCAGGATGAGGTGTGAGGAGTCCTGTCCAGAGCCCGTCAAAGTGTCTCTGCGACGCAGGTGGATAAGGGGGCTGGGGTCAGAACGACGATGCCTCGCCAGGAGGTGGGTGAGGTCCAGAGGTCCTGAGCTGGGGATGTAGGACCTGTCTGAATCAAAGGATCTCCTCCTTGAGTCCAGAAGGCTGTCGTCATCTGAAACGACCACGTGCGAGCCTTGGCCTTGCAGGGACACCGTCTCTGATGGCATGTCGAAGGCTATTCCCGCATTTAAGCCACAGATTTTGTCCAGAGGTAGCTCTGTGGCCACGGCTACTTGTGCCTCCCCTGTGGCCTCGATGGCACAGATGTAGCCTCCCACATCAAATATGGGGCAGAAGGAGCAGGCCACCAGACTCTTCTGGATGTCATTCCAGATGTAGGAGTGTAGAGCACTGCCTATAGCTACCACCAGGCGTGTACCGTCCTTAGTCCAGCACGCACAGTGGATGAGTCCACTACCTTTGATGTCTGCTTTGATCCTCCTGTTGTCCACCCTGACAGAAAACAGCACAGAAGTGTCCCTCTTGGTCAGCACAGCCAGAATATCCAATTTAGGATGCCACACGCAGCCTTGAGAGAGCAAGGGGAAAGGCTCACTCATCTCACACGTCTGAGTGCACAGCAGCTTGTTCTGCTCAAGGGTGCTGAGCTGCAGTTGCCACACAGTAACATGTTTCTTGTGCTGAACAGCCAGCAAGGCAGGAGAGTCAGAGCAGCACAGCGGGCCCCAGAAGAGCCCGAAGACATGCTCAAACTGCCCAATAACGTTAGTGTCCCCAAACTTCACCTCACCATTGATAAAGTACAGAGATGTCAGGCAGACCTGCTTGCCGTCCGTCCATGCTATCCCATGCACAGGGTGAATGGCTTGGTGTAGAGTGTTGAGACCTGTCCTAAGCAGCTTTGCCTTACCAAGATCCATCCTGGTAGGTATGAAGAGGCTTGTTCAAGGAGAAAAAGAGAAAAATGGGACTCAGAAAGTTAACATTGATGACAGAGACTTGTATCTGATCTGAATGGGTCCTGCACAAGCGTAGCTATTGCTACCTATGCAGATTAAGAATAGCAAAAGCCTCTCCCAGGTCTCCTCCCAAGTACATGCCTTAATCCCCTCTGCCTGAGCTGAGGCAGTTGTGACGAACACTTATAGCTGCTTATGCCCGAATGACCTTAACAACACACAGGTCCTGTTAGGACCTCAGGGCATTAACAAAACTATGTGTTGAGCAGATGAGTCTCATTAAAGCATTCACTCTTATATATCTGGTGAAACTGACATGATCACCAAGGAGAAATAAGGTCGTCTTCCTATCAAAATGCGATTTTTTTTCAAATGTGAGACATCGATAAGATATGGCAAAGAAATCAATTTAAAATGAGATGTGCGAGTTAACGATAATTCTAATACTATAGCACATTAAGTTGAATATGTAAATCAGAATATGACAAATGTATGGAGGGTTTATAGAAAATAACAGAATACAACCTTACTGAGACGAAGTTATGGTGCGTATGGGGTTAACATGAGGGTAAACTTAAAAACTCAGCCGCCATTGTGAGAGGAAGTTTTCCATTTCATACACAGTGAAAATCACAGGTTTAAATACATTTACCGGGAGTTATCCTCTACATGTAGCGAGCAAACTAATGACCGTAAGTCCACACAAACATGCATTTTTAAACTACACATACCTTAAACAACTTTAAACATCTCATGTGGAATCCGTGTGAATCACTGAAAGTGAGTTTCCTCATCTCTTATTTCACGTTTTGCCGGCTAAAAAATGTGTCTCCAACGTTCATTTTTAATTGACTCGGAAGCAAAACTAACCGACGGTATTGGTGCATTGTGGGATATGTAGTTGATCTATTATTGAACTGTTTTTACCCTTACCGCACGAGGTCACTAAGTATGTGTTAATATCAAATGCTGGGTAATTTAAGAGAACTAAAATAAGCGTAAAAAGTTATATGATAAAGATTATAGCCAACTAGAAAACTTGAACAACGGTCGATGTATGGAAACTTAGTACATCCGCCGTGTGGCGCAAGTATTCGACGAGACTGAAGACGGCGTACGTGGTGTAGTTTTAGATCTCGACGTCTGTCTCGCTACAAATTAGAGAATATCTTGGCTCTGTCGCGGTTGGCTGCAGCTACGGATCGGTAGTGGTCGGCGAATGCATGGTTTCCACCGATATATCCCGACTTGTAGCCGCAAAACGGGTAACATTGGTTGTCGAAGGGGCTTTTTAGGCTGTATGTTTCAGAGCTTATCTTTGAAGTAGCACAACAATGGGCGTGGAAGTCGAGACAATATCTCCCGGTGATGGTAAGTTGTTTTATCCGCTTGTATGTGCTTTAATGCGGGGGTGGTGGTGGTGGTGGTGTTGGGGCTCCGTACTTCCCCGGAATGTCGTTCAAATCTTGTTAGATATCATAATAATGATAATTATACTAATAATAAAAAACAATTTAAGTAGTGCAGGGAGGAGAGATAATTTACTCGTTAGATAACTTAATACTAATAGTAGTAATTGGGTTATAATTGGGTGTCTGTGCAGCCCAAATTTTTACTGTGTTACTCAGCATCACTGACGCCTGCACGGCATCTTTCTAGAAAAGTCCATATTTACTGACTGCTAAATGGTTGAACTCTGCCAAGCTTAATCTGCAGGTCTCTGTAAATTGAGAATTTGCTCATAAGGGAAGAAGTTAAGGTCAGGTAGTCTAGATGGCTTCGCTAGGCTTATTTCTCTCCGACAAATGCACTGATAACGTAATTAGAGGCATATGATAGCCCCTTACCCTGGAAAAATAAGTCTCCAGGCTAAAGTTTCATTATAAGGAGGAGACTAACAGATACATATCTGACTTGTGTATGTCTGTATAAGGAAGGCATGGCATTCCTGCAAGGAACACCTCACCAGACTCACCCCAGTCATTGTTTATGTATAAGATTAGCCTGACAGCCTCTCAGGTGCACAAACACACAGTGTAACACTTGTTTTCTCTCTTAACAGGAAGAACATTTCCAAAGAAGGGCCAGACATGTGTTGTTCATTACATAGGTAACTGACTCTTTCTTTGCTTTTGGCAACCATGAAACCAGACGTCTTTCCTGTCTCTTTGTTGACAGAGGAAATTTGTCCCTGTGTGTCTGTTTTTTGTTTTGTTTTGGGGTTTTTTCTTGTCAGTATCTGGAGCACAGCAGTGCTTAGTTTGCAGGTCAGCTCTCACAGTGTAGACAGTCTGTCAGACATGTATGCACCTGTGTGTCCCTTACAATGCCACCACACCCAGAGAATGTTAATTTGCTTTGTTTTGAGGGCGAATTTTGGTTTCTCACGGTGTGTGTGTCATTTTAGAGACTGTTGCAACTGGCACCACAGTCTCATGTAAACACTGGGAACGTACATGCATGTTTTCTTTTTCCTGTTTATATCCTGTCAGATCGCCCAATTTTGAGGCGTGGCAGTGGGACGCTGAGACATTCGGGAGATAAATTTGGGTTATTCTGTGCCCCAGGGTTGGCAGACCAGACAACTAGGTCAGACAGAAAGTAAACAAAACCTAGTTCAGTTGACATCAGTCTGTCTGTGTATCACAAGGTTATTACACGGCTATAAAAGTTATTGCAGGCTCCTTGACAATGTCTTTGTAGTAGATCAGTTTGATTCAAGCACGTGAGTATTGTTGTATCATGTGTGCACGCGTGTACTCTCAATTGCCAATTCTTGCTTGTCCCTGATGGTGGGGATTTCCTCTCCACTACTTGAAGTGGGTCTTGTGAGTGAGTGTCTTAATTAGTAAGTATATAAATTTCTTGGCTTCACTGACTAGCTTATAATACTTTGTTTCATGTAAGAATTGCAGCTCTGTTTGACTAGCGTGTTTGTGATTAGAGTCAGTAAAATGCAGGCTGACTCTGGACAACAAATGCTGTGTTGTTCCACGTTTTTTGGGGACAGTGGAAAAAGTAATCAGATTTCCCCTTCTGGCCTGATCCGTACAGAGATCAGCTCCTGCGGTAACAAATTATGCTATAATTGGATGTGATATATCTCGGCACGTGAAGTTGCTCCATTGAGCTCTTCACTGCAATCACGCACTGTGAGGGTTTGGTAGTCACTTGCTCTTTGCCTGGCCGTTCTCTTTTCCTGTACCTACCAGTATTTTGGTTAGTAAACTAGTAAAAGCAGATGAGTTTTAGTGTCCACCAGTGCCTCACTCAAGTATTATACATATTTTGGAAACACTTCTTATTGTTTTTCTGCCTTTATTTCCTGCTCTCTATTGCCATGATCACATATCGTCGACTGCTGTTTTCCGTACTTATCACATCCCTGAATGGAACAAAATTGGCTACAGTCTCCTGACTGTAAGATCTGTTAACACCAGGATATGCTAGAGCCTGGGAGTGACCTCTGTGATTATTTAAAGTGAACTTGAACTGTATTGTTTAAAGCAGACAGAACAACCTTCATCGTTGTGCTCTTTATTTTCTTGATTCATTCAAATCCTCCCCATCTCTCTATCTTTTTTTTTCTTTTCCTTTTTGACTCACAGGATTTACCCATAAGCTCCTGGTATTTTGGCAGCGGTGGCACGCAAAATATAGAGTTAAGCCAAAGCAAGGACCTTGCCAATGGAACACAGGAAGAGCTACAAATATGTTATTGTATCAGCAGGGGAAATGCATTTGCAGTGAGTAGACAGAAAAAAAAGGTACTGGAACTTAAGGGTGCAGCTGTACACCGTGTGAAAATAAGACCTTAGTCTGTAACACAGGCCAGGAGATTAACTGAGGATTTGTTTTACAATAAGCAATATTTGCGCTACAATATGTGGCTCTCTGTTAAGCATGTTTGTACGTGTAAACAAGTCACACTATCAGTTCATTTCATTTTCATTCACATTTTTACTTACTTACTTATGGATGTGAACTTTTCCCCCCTCATGGCTTTTTATGTCAGTAATCCCCAAAAGGCAAAAGTATTCCCGGAATACAGACAAAATAATTTTCTGTTTTGGTTATTTTCTTTGAATTGGGATAGTCAGCTAATGAGGATTAGTCACCCAGGAATTTGTATGGAAGTCAAACTACCGAAGATTATTGGCTTGTCAGGTCACTAGTACACAGTCGTAAAGAAAGAGACTAACCCACATTTGTTTTATTTAAAAACGTAAAGACAAGATTAGTTCAAGATCTCATAAAAGGATAGTACTGGTAATAGAGGTTAGCTCTAGATTTGGGATATAAGCCTGTCCAAGTCATCCAGCTGGCTCCACAGACTGCACCCTGCACTGATATTAGTTTTCAAGATAGCAAAGATAAACAGTAAGGGTAAGGAAGGAGTGATTTCTTAATACTCACTGGGTTTTGAGACCACTCTGTTTGCAGCATTTCACATTAGAGAGCCTCACTGCCACAGAGACTCTCTCACACTCTCTCTCACTGCGATGCCTTTTTGATCCTCACTTTCACCCCTGGGATTTTAGACATGCAGACACACACATGCCAGACCACACAGACACGTAGATATGTGCGTGACCCTCCTCTGACTCTGCTGAGAGTTGTGGTTGCCCAAATTAGCAGAGTGGTCATTGCCACAAGGCAGGTAAGAGCTGTGGTGCCATGAAAAATTAGAATTAGAAAAGCTGCTCATTCTTTCACCCACATTCTTGTTTCATTTGTGCCTGACAGGGAGTCTGTTCACAGGGCAGCAGCTCTATCAGCAGTGCATCTCAGACAAGCAGGCTGGTGTGGTTCAAGTAGGCCTGAGACGTGTTATCTATTTTACTCTTGGATTATCTTTCACTGGCCTTGCTACGCTTCCACTCATGCACACATTAGCTGCCAAGTCCAGTCAGCTACAGATATATATGACCAGCCAAAAGCTTGAAAAGCTAATAGTAAATTGCCCAATTCAGGGTCAGATCACATATTTGAAGAGCTGTCAGAGGTTTAGAGGCTTTCATGTTCCATGTTTGTTTGCTGAGTCAGGAATCCTGTGATCACAAGCTCACTTCTCTGTGTGTCCGGAAGAGAACTACAGCAGCCTGTGAGTTTCCCTGATTGATGAAGTCTGGCTGGCACTAGGCTACGGTGATAAACAGTCCAGTACACGGACCAGGTGCATGAGCTTTTGGAGCAGCGGGCTCACTGCATATGATGTCATGCCTAAATGTGGACGTCATTCCTTACCATGTTTGAGCTCCAGACTTCACCATGAATCGTGCTGAAGTTAAACCCTAATGGCCAAATGGTGTGTAACACAGAAATAGACTGAAACACCGGGTTGTATGTCAGGAGATGCCAAACTCTCCTTCCAAGGGAGAGTGTTGTGATTGAATGCCATGGGAAGCGTTTAGTCCAAAGATCGTATAGTTAAAGAAAGAAAGGTGTTGACATACAGCTTCTAAATTGGGAGAAAAAAAATCCTACATCAGCTTGAGGTTTTTTTTTTGTGTGTGTGTGTGTGAAATATAGCTTCCAGGTGTCCTGGTTTTTGTGCATGGCATTAGAAGAAGTAGTTGTCTGTGTTGTCCTCACCATAGGCGCAGCTTAGCTATGGATGTAAATTTATCGTGGACTTCACTTCATTATGGGCACCCAAAGGGGGACTTATCTTTGAGTATTGAGTTGTCTTGTGTGATTTGACAGGCTTTTCACAGCTTGTACACTGAGAGAGAGATATCCTCTTGCACTGCCCAACAGAAAATATAGGACAGAAATATGAGGCAAAATATGACAGTGACTTTATAGTTCATGAATAATTATCCAGCAAACCTTGCTCGTCCACTGAAGGACCAGGACACTGATATTGTTCAGAACTGACTTGTTTGGCATTTATAATGATAGTATTTGAGGAACTGCTAAGGATCATTTTCAGACTACTACTATGCTTAAATTTGCTATTTATTGTCTTTGCTGAAAATACACATTGCACCTATTTCCAGTTTGTTGTACTTGGTATATTAACAAAGCATGAGATTGTATTCTTTCCATTGAGACTTGCATGCTTGCAACTGTGAAACGCGGCAACACATATAAGTTTGTCGTAGACAGATAGCTTTACACGCATCTCATTTCATCCACACTTGGGCCGAGGGGGTTGTTGTGCTGGCAGTTGTCCTAGACGGGGGTGAGACAGGATACAGTAAGCTGAGTAAAAATAACCCCACCCCTGTGCGCCACAGTTTTTGCAAATCTAGCCAGAGCACTACCAAGTGAAAGCTTCTCATGAGGAGAGAGAGTCTGGGAGCCAGCCTCAGGAAGGGACGGGTTCTGCTTTACTTTTGTACAGACCCCACCCATGCTTTGCTGTCCAAAGAGTGATAACGGAGCAATGATACAAGTGGGGTTTAGGAGTAGTTTTGGATGTCTGTCTGCTTTCCTGTCAGATAAAGCCTGACAGCTATGAGTGAAACATTTAGCTTAGCTCTCTCTGTGAATGAGTAGCAAAAACTGAAGACAGTATACAGTCTGAGACTGCCCCATTGTTTGTTTGTTTTCCTTTTTTTCTTCCAAACTGATTTTGGCTAGTTGCCATTGTTTACCACAGTCCCTGCTGGTGTTGGCCCCTGTGCTGGTTTACAGTGCCCCCTCCAAAGCACTTGGAGTTGTTAGCCTCTCCTTTTTATGTAACAGCAAGAAGTCTTTATGAAAAGTATGTAGCGTGTGTAGGTGCACAATATCTCCCTTAAGTCAGCAACCTCTCAACAGACAGCCCAACCAACCAGTAGGACTCATTAGGTCAATGCCCAGGAAATGATCCCTCACTGGCTTCACCACTTGTGAATATTGCCAATCGGTGTTTCCTTGCAAGTTGCAGGCACCGCTGCCAGAAACTGAACCCACTTTTTTGCAGCTGATGCAAGAATGTTTTGCCTCTGCTACTCGAATGCCCTGTACCAGGTGGTATTTGCCTTGGTGTGTGTACTTGATGACTCCGTGGTTGGACTTGGCCCAGCCCACTGATATCAGGGCTACTGTGATTCTTGGAAATGATGGACCTACTAAGTTTAGGGGGGAATGAAAGGGGAGAAGGAGTACAGTACCAACATTCATATGACTAGATGAGCCAGACACCATTACTAAACTTCAGTTAACACACAACTTTAAATGCCAAGTACAGTATTCACACTTGTTAGAGTACTACAGAGAACAATAAATCAAAGGACCATTACATGGCAGCCTCCAAAATGAAAGTGGATGTTGTGGAATATTTTTTGCTTGATGCTGTTTTAATTAAACTAGGGTTAAAAAGTTGAATGTTGTTTTTACGGGTGGGTAATATGCATAAAACAGAATCATGGTATACATAATTTTATATCACAATATTACATTATGCTCTAATTTAGTCTAATATAGTGCAGTTTCTGGAAACAACCAGACTGGTGCAATTTTTTTGGCTAATGTAGGACTTGCACACGAACTTTTCCCAGAAAGGTAGGTATAATGTGGGCTATTAATCATCAGTGCCATGTATATAACATAAGTTGTAATATAAATATATATTTTAATAATATTTATATCTTTTCCCTTGGCCACAGCGGAGTTTTCTGATGAGGGAGGAGAGTTTTTTTAGTCATTTAACATGTCCTTGTTGACACACATGAGCACCACACCTAAAATTCTATGAATATTGTGCTTTTAGATATTGCTTGTTGTGCTCAGAAAGTAACCAACTGTTGTGAGGTCTACATCATCATAGAGTTATTGTCTATCTGTCCAAAGGGTCAGAAAGTTTATACAAGTTATCAGAGTAACAGAGCTTCAGATGGCAGTTTGGATTCCTTCAAGGGAAATCAAGGAGGGCATATTAAAAACACTGATGAAGCGGTGCCAGTGTTTCCATGCCTTTAGTAGTGTTTAATGGCCTCAATGTTATTATCATGCCTGAATGGCTGGTCAGTGTTCTGAAGGAGCACAGTCCTGCACTGCTCCGCCTTTGTTACCCTTTTCTCCCTGTGGTCTAGATACAGGCAAGCAATGGCCTAGTTAACTTTAAAAATAATCCACTAAACCAGGCCATTGCTTCCTGATTCACATTCCCTTTGTTCATTTGGGTAATTGAAAGAGACCCAAGATCCTGATAAGAAACCCCACCAGAATAATTCCTCCGACTGGAGCCAGCATTGCTTTATTCCTTTAATCTTAAATGCATCATTCCAAAACATTAGCAACTGAAGGAAGGGCGTGCATTGATAATACATCACACTGTGACAGATGTCATCAGTAAGGTAAGGTTAGGTACAGTACTGCTAGTCATAAGAGCAGTTAACTGTACAGAAAAACAACCATAAAGATAAAAGTGTGCCCTTGTTTTCACATTACCAAAGTGGGGAGTTTGTTTTCGAAATACTTCTCTAATCTCTGAGTTTTGTAAATGTATTCTCTCTCTGGTAGGTATGCTGCAAAATGGGAAAAAGTTTGACTCCTCTCGAGACAGGAACAAGCCCTTTAAGTTCAAAATTGGACGGATGGAGGTCATCAAGGGCTGGGAGGAAGGAGTAGCACAGGTAAGAGAGGACAGTTAAATAGCACTTCTGTGACACTTTGCCTTGTTGCATAATATGATTCAGCATTTATTTCACCCCTTGTGACTACAGCTGCAATTTCACTTTCACATATTTGCCTGTGATGTCTTAAGAGACTGACCTGCCCATTTGGTCACAATTTGTATTTTTGCTCAAGTTGTATTGTTAATTAATAATACAAAAAAAACAACTGATATTTAAAGATTTTTTGGTAGTCTTCTGGGTTGGTGTGTTCAAGTGCTGCTTGACTGTTGCCATGTTTATATGAAGGTGCACAAAATACACAGCTCATCTCAGAGGAGATGTACCAATAACAAGGTTACTCTCTTTGGACAGATCTGCGACAGGAACAAATTGTACAACGAAAATAATAGTCAGCGAAAACGAGCGTTACTGTAGTGATAGAACTTGACAAGAGACAGAGGCAAGCTGTACTGGTTCTGTGTGCAATGTTTCCTCATGCACTGTGACTGGATAGTTCTCTCCTCTCATGTCAGACTTGTCTCCAAGGTGCCCCAATTACAAGTATATCTTGTTTTTTCGCTACAGTGAAATCAATCACGACTTACATAGCATCTGGGGAAGCTCTGGACGTGATCAGGAATACGTCTCAGAACTGCCAGAACTAGAAGAACCACTGTAACATGCATGAGAGCAGATTTCCTGCTGACTTAAGGATTTTTGTTTTAAGAAATTTGTCAGGAACAGGCAAACTAGCAAACAACAACGTGTCAACTGAATCTGAAACCTTGGAGTGACTTTTGCCGTGGCACTGTGAATTCACCATTATTGCTACCCCTTCTAGTGGGTCTCCCAGCATGCACAGCGAAGTCCTTACAGATGGTCCAGAGTGCAGCGGCATGTCTGGTTTTTAGATCAATCTAAAAGGGCACACGTCACTCACTGACCTCCACATGACCGCTCAAATCAAATTCAAGTCACTAATGCTGTGTACAGAGCGACTTCTGGGTCTGCACCCATCTGCTTGAACTCAATCATATGGGCTTATGCGCCTTCTCGAACACTGTGTTCCTCCAAGGGACATCGCCTGGCATTGCCATCCCTGCACAGAAGGGAATCACAGTCGAGACTGTTCTCCCTTGTGGTTTCCTGATGGTGGAATGAGTGACCAAATGCTAACAGAGCAGGATCGTGCTTTTCCCACTATAACAAGCCCTCTTTATCTTCAAGAAAGACTCATCTCTTCCCTTAGGACATCCTCTCCTAACACCTGTAACACCCTAACATGCCTAACTAGCACTTACTGTGCACTTCTGTACCTGATCTCCTTGCACTTTGTCTTATTGAATAGATTAGTGCTTACTCCAAGCTCTCCTACTGTACTGAAGCTTTAGTGTTGTGCCTTGCTTGTGAATTGCTTTGGATAAAAACATCTGTGAGTAAATGTAATGTGAATGTAAAGATTGTTCATGCTGGCTCACTGTCATGACTTGTTGGGACATTTTAAAAGAACAAAGTCGTTGTCAGTGTTATTTCTAACACCTTTGCTTTTCCCACTATGACAAGTCAAAATATATTACAAAGGCCTGTGCATGTCTTTAAAATTGCATGAAAAAGCACATCAGCAGCATACACAGTCATGTTTTCATTTTCTCCTGTGCTTCAGATGAGCCTGGGCCAGAGGGCTAAAATCACCTGCACACCGGATATGGCTTATGGAGCGACAGGTCACCCCGGGGTCATCCCTCCAAACGCCACGCTTATATTCGATGTGGAGCTGCTCAAGCTGGAGTGACACCTGGGGGTTAAAACACCAAGGCTGACGGTTAATGAGGTCGCATTCGCCACAACCTGTTTCCACGGGGTGCTGCCTCCCACCATCCACCTGCTCTTCTCTGATTTCTACAGTCTTCTTCAGTTGAATATTTAAACGTATCTACTGCTGCTTTGTTGCCATCATGTCATAATAGATACTGCAAGAAAATTTTCACATAATGTAAGACTTTTACAGACACACAACATTTTAGTTTGTTTGTTAGAGATGCTTTTTTTGTTTCATTTCATTTGAAGTTGTAAATTTTGTTGAACCAAGAGGAAGTCAGTCATCTGATGAAAAGCCGTACTACACTGCAATCAAAAACATACTGCCTTACAGTTTGAACAACAGAGGAAGGGTACACGTGTTCAAAGTACAATACTTCTGCTCTGTATATTAACTGGGCATTATATACCACTGTCTGCATTGCCACTTTGATAAATGTTTGTCCTGCTGAATGCTCTGAATGATGTTGCTATGTTTAGTATATTTTATATCCCTCATAAACATTTACTGCAAGTGTACCCTATCCAGTCTAATCTAACCCAATCCAATACTGTACAGAACTCTGTAAGAGCCATTGCTACTGCTATGACAGTTTATCGACCAAGTCTTGAATAAAAATGGCATGTACTGTGTTGAGAAATCTGTGTCCTGTGTATAATTTGTGACTGAGTGAGAGGCTGATAATAAAAGGAATGCCTTAGGAAGTACAGTGTGTTTGACATGGGCTCCTGCAGGACTATCGCCTCCTAGTGGCGAAATTAAAACAAGAGCACACCAGCCCAGTAAACTAAGAATTATTCATACCCCTATCTAGAAATCTAGTAAATAAACTGATTTAAAAGCCTTGTCTCCCTCCTATAATGTGAATTGTATGGATTAACGTCACTAATACTGTGTAATATTAAACACAGACAGTTGTGGAATGTGTAAACAATAACCGACATCGCTTATCTCTACAAAATTCAACAATCTTGGTTTTAATATTTACTTCCGGGTGTCCTAGGTCAAAGTGTATCCATTGACCGTAGCACGCGATTGGACGACTGTTAATGTTATGAAACTTCATTGGATAGACGGACACACGCCTTTTGTCAACCCGAAAGAGCACAACAGACGACAAGGTCAGAAAACGACCCTAAAATATATAAAAACGAGCGCTGTGAAACATATTCAGCTGCAGAATGCTAGCGCTTGAAGCAACGTCGACAGGTAGCTAACAAGTGCTAAGCGATGGGCCAGCGACTGTAGCTTAGTTCATGTTTTCTAGCAATAACTTATACGTTTTGTCTTTATACCATTCGTCGGAAAGTCAGTATAGTGCACCTTGTGTCTTTATAGCATTTAGACGGGATGAAATCTGTGTGTGGCAGTTATTGGCTTGGTTAGCTAGTCGAAACGTCACAATACTAAAGAGTAGCAAACATTTTTGTTGTTGCTTTTCTAAAATGTCATCTTTTCGACGAAAATATAACATACGCACCGTGTATCTGTTAAACATGCTCAAACCGGTACGAATTAAGTTTATGGTAACAGATTAATTGAGAGGTATGTAACTGCAGTGTTTTTGTCAATGGCAGTAACGTTAGCTAATGTTGTTCCCTATGATTTTCTCACGTGTTGTCACAAGTCATCCTCTTTGAACAGTTTTAGCAGTGCTGACAGCCTCACCACGACTTTGTTTCATGTCTGTCACAGGTCGCAGTGGGGACACATTACGTTACTAGTTGGCCATGAAGTAATTATCCACCAAAATTAACTGTAGAGGGTGTCAGCGAGCAGGAAACTAACGCTGAAATTTAACTTCGCTCGAAGAGATAGATATTCATGCAGATTTTTTTCACTGCCTCATATCTCTTCCTCCATGTCTCTCTCAGGTGATCCATGTGTGTCTGACTTAGTCAACAGGAAGCATGCTGACTGCACAGAGGGCATGTGCAGCGCTGGCTGCCCGGCGCCTGGTTAGGGCTTCTTTCTCCTCAGCACACACACACTGCTCTCTGATCCACACCTCTATACCAAGGCAGGACCAGGCTGAGCTGCATCCTGAATGGGCCAGTCTGGCTAAAAAACAGCTTAAAGGGAAGAACCCAGAAGATCTGATTTGGCGCACGCCGGAGGGAATCAACATCAAGCCTGTGTACACCAAAGCTGACTCAGCTGCCAGTGCTGATGAACTGCCAGGAGTGTTTCCCTATACTAGAGGGCCCTATCCTACTATGTACACCTACAGACCTTGGACTATCAGGCAGTATGCTGGCTTTAGCACTGTGGAGGAGAGCAACAAGTTCTATAAAGACAATATTAAAGGTAGATTTTGTTGTTGTGCACATTTAATAATAATAATATCTTCAATTTATATAGCACCTTTCACAAGACCCAAGGACGCTTTACAAAGACAATGTCCAAAAAAAAACCTAACTGCCAAAGGTCTGGGTGAATAAGTTTCTATTTTTAGCTGAAACACTACAGTTTCAAACCTATTGTGGATCAACATCTTCGACAAATAAAAAATGGAATCCTTTTTGTTTATAGTGTTTGTGGACTGTTAGTTAGCCAGTGGCTGGAAGCAGCCCCTATTTCTCCTAAGTTGTCCTTAAGGTTCTATCTATAGCACAGCTTCACCTCGTCCATCTCATTTTCCCATCTCTAATCGACTGTCTCCTTCACTCTCTCATTTCAGCTGGACAGCAGGGTCTTTCCGTGGCTTTTGACCTCCCAACACACCGTGGTTATGACTCAGACAACCCCCGCGTCCACGGAGATGTTGGCATGGCCGGAGTCGCCATAGACACTGTTGAGGACATGAAGATGCTTTTTGATGGAATCCCACTGGAGAAGATGTCTGTCTCAATGACAATGAATGGAGCAGTCATCCCTGTATTGGCTATGTTTATTGTGACTGGGGAGGAACAGGGTGTGTCCAAAGCCAAACTAACAGGCACAATTCAGAATGACATTTTGAAGGAGTTTATGGTACGCAACACCTATATTTTCCCCCCAGAACCTTCTATGCACGCCATTGCAGACATCTTTGCTTACACCTCCAAGGTTTGTATGTGCTAAGTTTTATTTCTTCACCTACATTTATCAATCAGCACCTGAAAACTGCATATCAAGTTTTTAATGTTATATGTTACGTTGTGTTTTTGTTGATTTTGTTTATTTGCTTACTTACATTACCGTGTTCACAGCACATGCCCAAGTTCAACTCGATATCCATCAGTGGATACCATCTTCAGGAGGCTGGAGCTGATGCCATCCTGGAAGTGGCCTATACCATCGCCAACGGCCTCGAGTACTGCCGCACTGGTCTGAAAGCAGGCTTAACCATCGATGAGTTTGCCCCAAGGTACAAAATACTAAAATATCTCTGAGTGTGGAGGCAACAGATTTTGGTTTACATATTTGTTGCTTATGACTATGGCTGGATAATTTATTTTTAAATTTCATTTCATCACAAATTTCTATAATAAACACATCACATACAGTAGGCCTGTTATATTACTGCCAGTATTCATAAAGGTTCATATTTCCTTCTTAATATTTCAAAGTCTGTAACAAGAGTGGTGAAATATGCACAAACATCAAAACTATGAAAGAACACATATGGAAGTATGTAGTAAACAAAAACATGTTAAACCAGAATATGTTTTATCTTTTAGAATCTTAAACGAAGCTGCCTTTTGCTTTGATGACGGCTTTGCACACTCTTGGCATTCTCTCAATCAGATTCATGAGGTAGTCACCTGGAATGGTTTTCCAACAGTCTTGGCGGAGTACCCTGAGGTGCTGAGCACTTGTTGGCTGCTTTGCCTTCACTCTGCAGTCCAACTCATCCCAAACCATTTCATTTGGGTTTAGGTGATTGTGGAGGCCAAATCACTCCATCACTCTCCTTCTTGGCCAAATAGCCCTTACATAGAGGTGTGTTTGGGGTCATTGCCGTGTTGAAAAACAAATGATGGTCCCACTCAGTGCACACCAGATGGGATGGCATGTCGCTGCAGAATGCTGTGGTAGCCATGCTGGTTAAGTGTACCATGAATTTTGAATAAATTACCAACAGTGTCACCAGCAAAGCACCCCCACACCATCACACTTCCTCCTCCATGCTTCTCAGTGAGAACCACACATGTAGAAACCATCTGCTCACCTTCTCTGTGTCTCATGAAGACATGGCAAGTAGAACCAAAAATCTCAAATTTGGACTCATCAAAGTACAGATTTCCACTAATCTGGTGTCCATTCCTTGTGTTTCTTGGGCCAAGCAATTCTCTTCTTCTTCTCTTCTTCTTGTTCTTCCTTTCTCAGTAGTGGCTTCTTTGCAGCAATTTGACCATGAAGGCCTGATTCACGCAGTGTCCTCTGAACATTTTACATTCAGATGTGTCTGCTACTTTAACTCTGAAGAATTTACCTGGTCTCTAATCTGAGCTGCTGTTTATTTGTGGTTTCTGAGGCTGGTAACTCTGATGAACTTATCCTCTGCAGCAGAGGTAACTCTTGGTCTTCCTTTCCTGGGGCAGTCCTCATGAGAGCCAGTTCCATCATGGCGTTTGATGGTTATTGCAACTGCACCTGACTGACCTTCATGTCTTAAAGTAATGTTGGACTGTTGTTTCTCTTTACCTAGATGAGTGGTTCTTGCCACAGTATAGATTAGAACAGTAGTCAAGTAGAGCTATTCACTGTATAGAGCTGTGAACCCTACCTCTGCACAACACAACTGATTGTCTCAAACACATTAAGAAGGCAAGAAATTCCACAAATTAACTTGACAAGGCTCACCTGTTAACTGACAACCTTTAAAGAATCAAAGATATAAAACATATTTTTGTTTACTACATAATTCCATATGTGTTCTTTCATAGTTTTGATGTCTTCAGTATTAAACTACAATGTAGAAAGTAATTAATACAAAGGAAAATCATTGAATGAGAAGATGTGTCCAAACCTTTGACTGGTATGAGAATATTCTCTTACCAAGCAACAAACTGATTTATAATAACTGTAGAAAGGCTTTAAGAATCAGAAATCTGGTCTGAAAACACAGTCTTTTCATTTCTCCTGGTCTGCACTTGTAGCTTCTACAACATATTTGATACACATTTCAATTCAGGCTCTAGATGGTGCAGTCACAAGTTGACAGGTCTGAGTATGGCACTTCAGGCCTGGCATTAAAATGCATCTCCACATGTGTTTCAAGTGACCAGATCTCACTGTGCAAATAGACACATGCATCATTCATGTGCTAAGACCTAACGCATTGTATTTAGAGAGAGAGAGAGAAAGAAAGAAAGAGGCAGGGAAGGGCTGAGTGACTCAATGCACTGTTCACATCTCTATAATGAAATAAAATGTTTGAAAAGAGAGCATAATCAAAATTTGCATGTTGCAGTCAGTGTTGGTATTGTAGCAGGCTGCCACAAATACATCAATGTGTGGGAAACACTGTGATATGCTTAAATTGCCACAGTTCATTATTTAAAACTTGAAGGTGTGAAATGATATGTGTTCTTATGTCTAGATATTCTATTTTTAGCAAGAAGCTTTGCACAGAAAATTGCTAAGTATACAGTATAACAGCCAGGCTAGATAACAGAGATTCCTCAAAGTGATAAATGTTGTTATCCAACCAGTAATACCATGAATTTAAATGAACTGCCTTATCTGATAAGTGTGTCCTAATTTAAAATCAACAGATAAGATAAAAGTAATTAATGAATCTTAGTGGGCGCTGATGAGAAAAAAATCAGTTTGAAACAGCAATAAACAAAATACTACTGGGTATACTACTGAGCAAGCCAAAACTCCACAGATACAAGATGTCAACATAGTCTTAGCACCACCAGTGTCAGTAGTTGCTATTAGGAGCTATTGGTTGATTTTGAAAGCCCTACAGTCAATCACTGCTCAGTGTTTCTCCTCTGTTTTTGTGTTTGCCTTCTTGTGTGAACATTGTAGTTCACTTTCTGCTCCACTTTTTGAAGTGCTAGCCTTCAATATTTGTGTGTGTGTGTGTGAAAGGAGTTGATGATTCACCAATCATCCAAATAATGACATGTTGGCCAGCTCAGTATTTTACTCAGGCACTAACTTAATATCCTGTTAGTGGAGAAACTCCCATGTACTTTACCATAGCCACAGTTGTGCCATCTATAATGTTTTTATTAGAATTCCACTAATATAGTGCTTTTGACGAACGCATTATAAGTAAATGCGACAGCTACATTTAACTGGCAAACAAATACCTTCCCCTGTATTTGTTGACTAAGCAGATGGGACTCACAGACTAAATCGGCATACAGCTAAAGTCAGATGGTCAAATCAGACAGTTCTCATACTAATTTATACAAATATGTACCACTGAGCACAGCTCAAAGCACATCATATTGATATAATGTAATATAATTAAAAAAAAACCTGGATGTGTTAATTTGACTTAACACATCTTTGTTGTTATTTACTGCTCATTTTTTATTGGGGAATGAACAAACTTGTGAATTGCATTCTTAGAGTTAGGCATAATGCATCTTTTAATATGTAACTCTCTTTGTCCACTTGTAGTGTTCAGCTGCTATAAAATAGCACAACTGCACTACCAACGCTACTTCTGTACTCGGTCCGGTTTGTATCCCTTGAATTGAACCTCCATTATCTCTTCCTCATTTTTCCTTTGGCTACTGCCTTTCAATTACTCAGATAATAGTGGAGTTATGTGGACGTACATTCTTCAGGAACATTCTGAGGCCACAGCCCAGGTTGACCCTTCTTCATTTAATGACTTCAGAGACAGTCACTCTGAATCAATACAGGGATGTCACTCAGTTGTGTGAAATGGAAGGTTTTCCACCCTAAGCTATTATCTCTCTCTAGAGCTGATTGTTCAGACCTTTTCTTTGACCCACAACCAGTTCTTCCCTCGGGTTTGCACAAAGACTGAAAATGTGACAGTGACATTGTCCTTTTGGACATTTTCTTTGCTACAGCGGCAGGCCTTCAGTGTATTGTCATATGGAGTTTTTGCAATACAGGTTAGGCTAAGGTTAGACGTTTGTATGATTTCTTTGCAAGAGGAAGGCACATACTCTTATCATTTGTCCTTCCTTATTAGCAGTTTAAGTATAATAAATCACTTGATTCAGTCATTCTTTAAACAAAAAGGCTGAACAATATCTGGTTCCAGCTTCGAACCTGAGGGGATTTGCAGGTTTTCGTTGACATATATCACTGAAAGCTGAGTATCTTTGGGCTTGTGAAAAGTTGTGATAGTCATTTTGTTTTCCTATTTTTCAGTGTCTCAGACTAAACAATTAGAGAGAGCAGTTGGCAGTTTGGAAGATAATATAGTTGCAGCCCTCATCTGTTGTTTTATTTGATACATTGTAAATATGTTTCTGGTGGGGGAAAAAAGATAAAGAGCAGGTTTGTATATTCATCACAGTTAATTCAGTCTTGGCTTTGGAACAACATTATGATCACTTTGGTCTTCTCCCCATTTTCTAAACTATACATAGACATATTAGTGAGTGTCTTTTTTTGTCTTAAAAGGTCATGAATGGGATGTTTTGCTGTTAAAAGATAAACTTGCCAGTGCTCTGTGGTGGATAAACTATCTTAAGAAACCCCAGTGTTTGAAATTACTTCAGACATATTTTGTCATTTATGTACTACAGTTTTTTTGTTACTTACCAGTTGGCATGTGCACTGATGTGCTAATATTGGTTAATATATTGGCTCTAGCTTTAGTAACTTTACCCAAATGTCATTGTGAGACAGTTCAGGCAGTTGGACAAGTTTGGACATTGTGTCCTCATGGTCTACCTTCCTATTGCAGACCATATTAATTGACATGGCTGTTGAATGTGAGCAGTTTACACTCACCTGCCAGAATTGGAATGAAGTCCATGTGGATGTTGACAAGTGGAAAGGGCAAAAAGGGCTGATAGGTTGCTGTATCCCTAACAGTGCCTCATTCTTAAATTAACAAGAGTAGCATCATGACTATGTTTTTCTTATGACATGGATTTTATATCAGTATATTATTTTGAACTCTAGCACTGGGCATGCGTCTTGGGTGAGATTTGTTTCTTGCTTCCATCTGCTAACAAGGTAGTAGCATAGACATTACTGGGTGAAGTCCATGACTGTATTTTGCTGTTTGATCAGTGGCATTGATATAAAGCATCATGATACATAAAACTTAATAAGCACTTTTTAGATCTTAAGACCTTAACTGTGGCTCTGCAAAATAGCCCTGCAAACAGAAAACACTGATTTCTATTTTTGTGCATAACTGACATCAGTAACAGTTTATCTGTCCAACTTAATAACTGAATTATATTTCTCCTTTTTGACATATGTTGTTTGTGCTGCCAGGTTGTCATTCTTCTGGGGGATTGGGATGAATTTCTACATGGAAATTGCCAAGCTGAGGGCAGCCAGGAGGTTATGGGCCACACTCATTAAGGAAAATTTCCAGCCCAAGAATGCAAAGTCTCTCCTCCTGCGCACACACTGCCAGACTTCAGGCTGGTCTCTCACTGAACAAGTAAATATAAGGCATTATAAGAGTAGTAAGAAAATATTAAATCAAACTTAAAGTTGTAAAATGAATGGACAGTAGTTACAACTTCCCACCATGGCTCCTCTCATAGGATCCATACAACAACGTGATCCGAACGGTGATTGAAGCTATGGCAGCTGTGTTTGGGGGGACCCAGTCACTCCACACCAACTCGTTTGATGAAGCTCTGGGCTTGCCCACGGTGAAGAGTGCCCGCATTGCCAGGAACACCCAAATCATCATCCAGGAGGAGTCAGGCATCCCTAAAGTCGCTGATCCTTGGGGGGGCTCGCACATGATGGAGTCTCTCACAGATGACGTCTACAACACAGCCCTGAAGGTTTGTCATGTGGACAAATGGCCAACTGCTTTGGCTTCCTCTGGAAGTAATGAGAGGAGAGTTGTAGTTAATATTTTACTGCTCTGCTAAAATTTTAAACTTACCCATAACATACAGTGTTTAGAACATCTTTTTTGCCTGTCAAGTTTTAGTGAGGTAAATATCATAATACACAAAGTGACTAAAGAAATAGTCCATCATCATAGACACACTTTCACAACTTGTGTTTTCCTTTGTATAGTTCATTAAAGACATTGAAGACATGGGAGGCATGGCCAGAGCTGTGGCAGAGGGCATTCCAAAACTTCGCATTGAGGAATGTGCAGCACGTAGACAGGCCCGCATTGATTCAGGTACTGAATAATTATATAAATTGCTAATGGCCTTTAAAGCCTCTTATTTGTTCATCTTTTAATCTTCCTCCTCTTTTTTAAGTACTTGATAGTATCTACCTCTTAACCTGTATCAGACAGTGTTGCAATTAAATTTATGGGTCCAGTGGAAGTTTCCATTTTAATAAAACAATAAAAGTGCACAGCTCCTTTATTCTGTCACATTTCTCATTAGATTTGGCATGGAATGTCTTTTTAAAAAACTACAGAGTTACTACACAGCCATGAGATTTCTGCTTTTGTGAACTTAAACATTTGAGATTTTCACTATTCTCCATTTTATTTTATTTTTTTGTCTCCAAAATAGTTTAACGTGGCTCTGCTTTGCCATGTTACTTTAGACAGCAGCAGTTACCTTCCTTTTAAAAACCCTTGATTTGGTCTACACTAGAGTCTGTACTTTCAACCTATGGTGGTATGCACTCTTTGCTAGAAAAAATTTAGAGTGGATTTACTTTTTAAAGAAGCTGGAATTAGATGAAAGTACTATCTGAAGGAAAGCTGAAATAAAGTGAAAATTTTGTAACAATGCCAATCCTGTTGTTTGCAAAGTATTTTTTATTTAGATCTTGTGCCTTGTTAGACCCCAAAGACTGGATTTCAAAAAAATGTAGGCTGGTATTGCAGAGATACTACAAGTGGATAGGGAAGCAGTTAACACAAGATCGTATCACATCTTGAAACCAACTGACTGTGTGTATTTTGTTGTGTTGTTTGGGGAGATGTGTTTAATTGAAGCTGTGTGTGTATTTGAAATTAACTTGAACGTGAATGTGATAGAGAAGAACAGAGAATTCATAGACTGGGTATCTTTTCTCCATAATCCCCCTGATGCCTGCTCTCATTGATATTCATTGGCTTTCTGATTCACCCTGGTAGCACATCTTAGCTGCTGACAGTTTTTTTCATTCCTGGAGGGCCTTGAATTCTGATCGACCATGGTAGTGTCTCAGATAATTTTAGGCTCTCCTACATGGGGGTCAATTAGCAAGCTCATATATATTAGAATCCTTAATTAATCAAATTCAGTTATTAAATGTTGAACAATCAAACTGAATAAATATTACAACAATTGAATACATTTCAGGGGAAATAACATTAGGAATTCAGTTATGTAAAGACTATTCAGATCCTCAAGTTATCTGTATGTTAACTTGTGTGCTAAGTTAATATTCAGTGGGAACAATTTGAGAAATAGGTTATGTGTGAAAGGGTTTGCTGATGAACTGTGTAAGCAGGTAAGACGTAATACAGTTAATAGAGAAGAAGAAAATAAACTGAGAGAAGGTCAGAGGGTATGTTCTGTTTAATGTTTCTTGTTTATTTGCTGCTTACTGTTATCTGATGCGTTTAGGTACACTATCAGCTTCATTTTTGTTAAATGTGGCTCTGTCAATAATATTGCAAATCTTGTTATCCTCTCGAGTGGGTTTTGTTTTTGTATACTTTTTAAAAAATAATATGTTGTGTCACCAATTGCCTTTCTGAGGATCTAAAAACAGTCATTTGTTGCTCCCTCAATACCAACCTTAAAAGGTTGTTCACAAATGTGTGCTTTCTGTCAAGACATTATCTGCTGTGTTGTATTTTTTCTTTTGCTGATTCGTGTACCTGCATATTTTTTGTCCTTTTCTTTTCAGGATCAGAAGTAATTGTGGGGGTGAACAAATACCGTCTGGAAAAAGAGGAGAGTGTAGAGGTGCTAGCCATAGATAACACTATCGTACGTCAGAAACAAATTGAAAAACTAAAAAAGGTGAGTGTTCCTTTGAGAATCGCCTTCTAGATAAATTAGTGTTAGCTAAAGAATGTTCAAAGACCACAAAAGAATTTACACATAGAGCAAACGTCTGAACATAGCCATAGAGCCAACATAGAGTGTCACATCTTATATTGTTGAGCAGCTGAATAACATAAAGTCAGTAAGTGCATACTACATTTTTAAAGCAGAGCAATATTGATTTAAGTAGAAGTACCAAAGGAAGGTGTTTGTATTTTGTACATTAGGTGAGCAGCTTGTTAAAGATAAAATTAATTTTACAGCGTGCATGAAGTATGTGAAGGACAACAACAAATTAAAATCAAAGTCATAGATACAAAAGAGATAAATTAACTTTGTTAAACACTATTACACAGATGACAATCTGTTGTCATGAAGAGGAGGAAGGCAATGAAGTGTTTGTACTTTAGGGCAAAACTGCTGTATCTATGGATCAGGATCAAAACAAGATGACAGTCAAGAGGATTGTTACAATATGCCTGTTCCACATGACAAATGGCTTCTCATCAAATGATACTAGTTGGACATTAGATATGCCTCAGTTTAAAGCATGGACACACAGTGAAGTGTTTGTATGTGTGGTCCATACACTATAACTCATCTTCCAAGGCTAAATCTTGTCACATGTCATGTTTATGTGATGCGTCCATGCAATTATGTGTTAGACATCAGTTAAAGGTCCAGTGCTCAGGGCTCATGGGAGACTGGGCTTTACAGTTGTACAGTTGTAAGGCACATTCACTTACACTCAATTAAGGCCATTTTCACTCAGCTCAAGGTCAAGGTGGAGGGTCAATTTTCCTTTAATATGTTCTAATTTTAAGTAAAGAGTACTTAAACAAATCTAAAAAAAACAAAGTTTGACCAGTTGACAGATCCATGTTTAGTGTATCTAGAGAATTCTATTAATAGTATAAATGTTGTCAGCAGGGCAGATAAAAACTGTCCTCTTTATGTCTCCTTTGTTCCAGGTGAGGGAAAGTCGTGACCCAGAGGTAGCGAAGAAGTGCCTGGCAGCCATTGAGGAATGTGCCCAAACCAGAGAGGGCAACCTTTTAGCCCTGGCTGTGGAGGCAGCTCGAGCCAGGTCAAACCCCCCACAGTCACTAAAATCTCTGTTTGCAATGACCACTCTTATGCCTGGATGAATTTAGCTTCAGATACTAAATGTAATTGCTACAAAGTTTCCTGCGTTTCCTTCAAATTTGCCTTCAGCAAAATGTCTTCTGTATGTCTTCTTCATACAGATGAAGTCTGTGAGTACATTACAGGCAGTGATCACATAGCCTGTTCCATTTTGTAACAATTTATTGCGGATGTGAAACAATGCCCCCATTTATAAGATCCTCTCACAAGCCATTACCATTAAGTAACATGATCATCATGGTATGTTTCTTCAAATTTCTTGGTCCTTCGAAATTTCAATCAGTGTGGTTTTGGTCAGTATTCCTTCATACCTGAGGCTGTCATGTGGCAGGTCATTAAACAATCACACCAAATCATGTGTGCTAAATGCAGGGGTTGTAGGAGGTTTTTTAAGTCCACAGGGGGGGGGGCGGCGACAGAGAGAGAGAGAGAGAGAGCGAGAGCATTTTTCTCATACTGAACTGTGCAGTGCTGTGTGAAAAGTCCCCATGCTGAGCACAGCATGTAGCCTCTCAGCAAGTGGGCTGCAATCAGCATGATAGTTGAGAAGCACTGGTACAACATGACCAGGATTACTTAACTCTCACAATAATGTAGAACCACTTAAACACCCCATGCAACTTTACTACCATTAGACCTTTAATCCATCACAGTATGATATGCTGTATGCTTTCATATTACCACAAATAATTTTCATTTCAACCTTTGACTTACAGTTTACACTGAAATTACTTGATTGTTGTTGTCTTATTACCCTCACTACATCAGTGATATTGCGGTAGATGAGACTACAGCAAATCTTTCTGCCATGTGACCCAGATACTAATAAGGTGCTGCAATAAATCATACAGATAATTAAGCATTCTGTTCATAATTGTGAATTTCTGTAATGAAAAAGCAAGCCAATCAGCATCTAGTTTATTGAACATGGATGTCTTAAAATGAGTTGGAGCAAAATGAATGATGGTACTATTTCTACTATATTATTTATCAGTTGAATGTGAAAACATGTTGAAGAAAATTCTGTCTGCTCCTCTCTACAGATGCTCTGTTGGTGAAATTACCGATGCCATGAAGAAAGTGTTTGGCGAGCACAAGGCCAGCACCAGGATGGTGAGCGGGGCTTACCGCAGTGAGTTTGGGGAGCATGAAGAGATTGCCCTGGCCCACAATAGGTAGAAAAATAAAACTAAACAGCATCTGGATCGTCATGATAGACAGACTGATTTCTTGTATTTCAGGTACTTAAAGTTTTTTTTCTCTCTTTCAAATCTCAGAGTTGCAGATTTTAAGAAGCAGGAGGGCAGGAACCCTCGACTGCTTGTGGCAAAGATGGGGCAGGATGGCCATGACAGAGGAGCCAAAGTCATTGCCACAGGGTTTGCTGACCTGGGCTTTGATGTGGACATAGGACCACTGTTTCAGGTCAGTGTCATACAGTAGATCAAAGGTTGTAACTCTACCTAGAGTTACTACTCAAGGTAGAGGTTGTAACCTGAGGTAAACAAGAGGTATTCATATAAACTGCCAGTTAGAAATACCTTATAACATGCATTTAGATTCTTGAAAAGTCATTTTTAACGCCCTAAATTTAACAAAGTAGTTTGTTTAACAGGTAAGCAATAGATAGAAGTTACTCAAAAAATGTTCTTAAGTTTTAGTACAGGTATATTGAAACTAACCTACTGTAGATTACCTTGTACCTTTTGATGGTGAAACCTACATTTCTTACAGGTGTAGGAATGTTCTTAATCTGATTAGACTTAAAAGACAAAGTGTTGCATTTGTTCTTACAATTTTCTAACAAACACACTTTATATTTCAGAACCTCTGAAACTGGCAAATCTTAGACACTAAAAGGCTGTAATTGGTGCTTTATTGAAGCCAGGTGCACTGGGTAGTACAAATATTTAAGCCTATATATGGTAAAAACTGACAGTTGCACGATAAATAAACTGTATGTTCACCAGGGGTGTAATGATTCTGGAACTGAGACTGAAAACTGCAATATAAACATCCACATTCTTGTACTGCAATATGGGAAGACAGAACCGTTTTCCCTTCTGTTTTCTAATTTTATTGTATTCATGGGACTCGCTAACACATTGGGCAGTAAAAGCTTCTGTCAGTATACTTTACTGCTAGGCAGTCCAAAATGGACAAAAACTGACATTTAGACTGATCAGTCACAGGTGTAACTAACAACCCCAATTAACAAGTGTGAATGTGTTCCTCTCAGGTGTGTCAGTATGAGGGGTCCTGTAATTGTGCATGCTGGCTCACTGCATCTGGCATGTTCATATGCGTTAATTATAATAGTTTCACTTGTATTTTTCTTGCTATGACAAGTCAAAAGGCAGTGGCAAGAAATGAAGGGATTTGTTTCATTAATATTTAAAGTCATTACATGCTGCGTATGTAACACACAGACGCAGTCAGTTGTTTGTCAAAAGCTCAAACAACCTCATTTAGTATCTTAAAACTCCACCAAGATAATTGTCAGATTCTGATGCTGGATTTCATTTAGGTGCATAAATGTGTGTTAAGTCCTGATCACTGATCTGAAGGTGTACAGAATGCATCTTTTGTGTGGTGCACATTAAGGAGATAAAAGAGCCTGATGACGTGCATATTGAGGGTGTGCAACCCACAGCACCAGTGAAATAATTTCTCAACCACTGATCACAAGACTGCGTTAAGCACAGCTTCTGGCAGTGCGAAAATACATAATGAAATACGTTATACATGAATAGCAAGTGTTGTGCTAAACTGCTGTCATCTTCAACACCGGACTCACAAAACAGCGTGGGAACAGTGTTTTATGTGACGGAATTACATTTAAATTTAGACTAAGCAGAAACACTCTTATTCTCACTTTTTATTGACATTCATGTGAACCTGTGAACCTGTGAGCCTCAGCTGATGTTGGGGTAAATGGGAAATACATATAGCTTTTGAAAATGGACCCTAGGGACATGCACCTTTGGCAAGTTTGGAAATTGTGATGTTACTATTTACATATTTACAAATGTTGACTTAAAATGCATTCTCACTAAATCTAAAATCTCAGAATCAGAGTTGGGGATATACAAAGGACACAGCATCTTTACTTTCTTTGCAAGTAACTTGTAAGTGATCAATTTTACTGAAGCCTACAGCTGATAAAGTAGCTGGTTTTCACTTAATTCCATGGTACATTTTGAGTCTGTACTTTGCGGTGGTGGAACTGCACTATACTATACTGAGAAGTGTTTCTAATATGTAGTCTTTTCCATGTCTCGGTTTTGAACAGACTCCCTTTGAGGTTGCCCAGCAGGCAGTCGATGCAGACGTTCACTGTGTTGGGGTCAGCACACTTGCCGCAGGACACAAGACCCTGGTCCCAGAGCTCATCAAGGAACTACGGAAGCTCAACAGGCCAGATATCCTTGTCATCTGTGGAGGCGTCATCCCACCACAGGTAACCTCTGACTTTCATGATCATCAAATCATTAAATCTCTAAGCTTAACTTAATTTGTGTTTCCACCTTTCCAAAGCAAACACTTTAATGTCACAGTCCAGCAATGAATTTATTTTCAGCCTACTTGAATTAAAAGTCCATGCACTACACTATGTGCATACTGTAAATGTGCTTTTCTAATCATATCGACTACTCAAAGCGCTTCACACCACAGGTCACATTCACCCATTCACACATACATTCATACAGCACTTGTTCTATACATTTAAGTGCTCTCTAAAACAGACACACACATTCGTATGCTGATGACACATCATAGAGACTTGTCGTGCAGGTAGATTCATCCAACTTAACTTTCACAGCAGGTGTGGGCACAGTCACAGTCATACATTTTATCTGTTTTTGGCAAGCTAATGTTTATTTCAAGCTAGGCTAGGCTAAGTCAGCAAAAGCATCAGATTTTCCCAGTATGTGTGCAGCATTTCCTTTCAATAAATGAAGCAGATCTGGAGAATTTTGTCTTCTTCCTGATCCCTGGAAAGGCTGTGTGGTTTGCTGGTGTCAGTGTGATTACAGTATTCCACATCCTGACCTGGTAGTCATGTTAATAATGCCACCACACTGTGCACTTTTAGCTATGCCCTTGGTGGGAAACAAGCCAAGATCTCTTGCGTTACTGTACACGACATTTAGCAGCATCTGACCTTAATTTATGTCAGCTGTGGTTCTTGTTTAGTTATCACTGGGGAGGCAGTGGATACTGAAGCAGCAGAGCCTTAAATAATCTGTTGGTCTATAGAAACAGAAATCAATTCTCCTACAGCTCTCCTAGGCAAGCTGTTTATGCATAGCCTCCAGCATGACCATTGGCATTCTTGGGAACAAGCACATTGCTTAGAATTACGTGATAAGCACACAAATAACATAAAAAATGTCACTGTGTTGTCATATGGGGAGAGAACAAGTCTGTCATGAGTGCTGCCCTGATTCGTATGATCATCATTACCACACTAAAGGATTTCCTCAATTTCATGCAGCGCCGTCTGATTTCTTGTAATCCTCTTCCTGCCAATCTCAGCGTTTCCCTGCCAAACACATATCATCCCTTTTCTTCTGGGAACGATTCTAGTTTAATTATCTTCAACATAATTAATAGCATAGGGACTGTGCACATCCTCCTTTCCCCATATAATGGAAGCTGATTTCCTTCTCAGCTGCAGTCAGTCTTAACTGTGTTACACTACTGTGTGTATGCAGGACTATGAGTTCTTGTACCAGAGTGGTGTGTGCGCCATATTCGGTCCAGGAACCAGGATCCCACAAGCTGCGGTCGAGGTTATTGACAACATTGAGAAGAGTCTGGAAAACATCCGGCAGGCCATGTGAACTCGGGGGGGCTGTCTTCTCATGCTGTGTCAAGAACAAAGTCACGAATGAGAGCCAGCATTTCTGTACAGAATCGGTTTGACTAGTAGCCTGAGGCGGTAAATAAAACAAAGATGTCATTCCCCATGATGAGTTCACAGCATGTGCAGCAGTCAAAATCAATAACTGCCTGTTTATCAGATTTGATTTTGATTACTAATAGTTTGTAACTTCACAAAGAAAAAAAATGAACACCACAAACAGTGCTTAGTGTTTTTTCATTGATGGAATCACTCAAAATCTAAACAAATAGTGCCACACATAACCTCTTCACTTGGAGAAATGCTGATTCAGATAATTATTTCCCCTTTTGAGGCATGCTTGTGTGTGAATTGCATTGGTTGCCAGGTTTAATGGGATAAACTTCCATTTTTATGAACAAAATTATTATTATATTAAGATAGTCTAGTCTAACTCAGACTTAAACAATACAACATACACTAAATGTAATGAAATGTGGATTTTCTTAATGTGACAGAAATGTGGCTTGAGGTGAGCAGAGGTGAGCATTTTCTTCATCCAATATAAAACAAAGGACAACACTATAAACCTTGGAATGTAATGCTTTTATTGTGAAATGTCTGTGTGTAATTTGCAGTTACTCAGCAGGGTGTTATTAGTGCCGACATAGCAGAGATGGATATACAGAAAATTCTGTCAAAACAAAGCTCTTTGGAACCATTACCCTGTCTTTTATGTTCATGGACAATAATAATCTGTAATCTTGACAGTGGCCTTCTGTTGTTCTGATCTCTTTCCTTCTGGCATCATGTTTAATTTAACCAGCCTCTGTTCAAGGAGAAAACAGAACAGTGATCACAATTTATCAAGCAGTTGGAAACTGTATTTTTCTACATGTGATATTGAATCAGATCTAGCTCTTCTTGGTCTAAATAAAGTATGTGAACTTTGGAAATGTGACTTGCATCTGAAAATTGTATAACTTATTTCTGATACATTCAGATAAGTGGATTAATTCAATCTTTTTTTTAAGTCTGGTAAAATATGAGGACAGTGCTTTTGTTGAATGGTAATATCTCCAACCTAACTTGTGAGAGTTTTTTGAAATTTTTTTGACACTGACAAAATTGCAATAACTGGCTTTAAGGAGATGGAATATACAGTATGTACTCGTTAGAAGCTGCGACCTTTGTCATTCTCTGGAGATACTGTGTGGACACATTCATTTCTGGTTCCCATTGGGTATTTCTGGCTCGAAATCAAACCCTTTAGGGTGTTAACATCAGAAGGACATTATGGACTATCTGTCCCCTGCTCATTTTCAGTGCTGTCCCTTCGGTTTACTCTATTTAGTTCCATGTTTATATCAGGACCTACGCTCTGCAGCTCCTCTAGTGGGAGTAGTTCTAGCGAGGGCGTTTCTCCAGGATGTCATTCAGTTGTTTGGTTGGGCCACCGTTTTGGTCCAGACTGAAATATCAACTATTCAACAATCACAACTATTGGATGTCTAAGGATGCTCAGTTATCCTGGTCATGGTGTCTCAAAGTTGCTATACAAAGTGTTCATGGCATGACTAATGTGCCAGCTTGCATGATGGCCTGGTGGGTCAGTGACTCAAGACTCTTCAAGAACCCAAAGTCACTTAATAGCATGCTGACATTAGCATTTAGCTCTAAACTCTGCCATGCCTAAATACAACCTCACCAAGCCATTAGCACTGCAGTAGTTCACTTCAAATATTTATTCAGCTGCTTAAAGTAACACTATATTTAGTGTCCAGTATTGGTCATTTACAAATTGTAGTGCAGTATTAATGCATAAGGTAAGGGAATGCAAAGTGTCAGTGCATACTGCATAGCAGGAAGGTGAGTTTCACTTTTCCCAGTGTTATGGTTTACACAGGCTTGCCTGTCCAGGTAGCCAGTGACCATGGTGCTGTCTATTGTCAGCATAACATTTGATTCACACCGACAGCACAAAATGGCTGATATGTTTCTAAAATGTCACGAGTTTTCCATGATTAATGTGGCACGTTGCTGCGGTTACATTTCCATGTGAACATAACAGTAGCTTATTTAATTTTATTCTCAAAAGGATTTCATGCTTTAGATGTTTCTGAAGTGTTCATGCTGCATATTAACAGTATGGAAATTCTAGTATGTGGGATGTATGTAAATGTAGACCATGACATTTTGACTGACATTGCCATTCTTAATGCCTCAATCCCAGGCTGTCTTGAAATTGAAAGTAAGAGAAAAGATTCTCAAATGTCAGAATTGAAGACGCTCCTCCACAAAGTATAAAGGTGACTGCATGCCCACATGTCCCACAGTTGTTACCGTGCCTGACTGGAATTCACAATGAGCATCACTGTGTTCATTAAACACAGCCGTTGTTCTTTTTGATTCATGATAGAGGCTGGACGTGTTTTATTACCTTACCATGGTGTATTCATTGTCCACTACTTTACTGTGTTCAGTCAGTGTTTATTCTCAAGCATGACCAATAGATGTGCACACAAATATGCTCAAAGTCCATGATGCTAAATTCACAAATTTTAAAAATAATTTAACACTGTCAACAGTAATTACAAGGTGCAAAAATCAAATCAAACAAACAAAAAACTACACAACACAGCAGATTTGAAAAACCTAACAGTATTTACCCCTCAGTCAAGCTCACTGAAAGAAAAATCTTGAGAGAGGAATTGCAGGTGTCAGTATATCCGTATATCATGTTCCCTGGCTAATATTCCCTGGCTAAAGCAGGACAGGAAAAGATCTCTGCTAAGCAGAAGGATGTAGTGACATGAAAGAAATCCTTTTTTCCCTGAATTACATACAGTAATATCCTGTTGTACCGCAGCTTTGACTACAGGCAGCAGACAGTCAACGGGGATTTGTTAAACCCCTGGTGATATGAAAATCTGCCACACACTGAAGAGCTTTGATGTCCAGAGTTGTGAGTGCTCACAAAGTTGAAAATAGGGTTTGAAAAATAAAGCTCATTATTTTATCTTTTTATTATTAACAAATCCCATGAAAGGCCAAACACAGCAATAAACTTATCCTACTGTCTAGTACGGATTGTGGCCGAAGTCTGATGCAGTGTATTCCTTTGTGCATCAGAACTCCATTGTTGTTGACAACACCATCCCACCTCAAAATCCACTAAGTCATTTGTTCTTGTGCTTTTGACCATATTGCATGGTCATCATTAGCAGGCAGAGTCTGACCAGTTTCCACGGAGCTGAAGAGGTTCAAACTTTCTATGACCTTTTTATACCTCTCATCCGTGTCTCAAGGTTCACAGTAACTGAGCAGACTCAGTCGGCTAATGAGGACTGTGATACAGTTGAAAGCTCCAGAACAGGCAAGTTAGTGAAGCCTGGGTCTGCTCTTTCCAGGGTCACCAATGAACAGACAAGCTCAACTCTACTGATGTTCAAAAACATTTGCTGGAAAAGTTTGACATTTTGGGAAGTATGCTTTTTTGCCAAGAAGTTGATGAGAAGATCAGTGCCACTCACGTCTCGGTATGTTAAATATGAAGCTATGTTGCAGCCAGCTTAATTCAGTTCAATTCAATTCAAACACAGGACCAGCCTGACTCTTACTAAGGTAATAAAGTCTGCCTAACAGTACCTGTAAAACTCACTTATTAACATGGTAAATATCATTTGCTGTATATGTCCAAAATACAAAGTATAAAAACAGAGTACACTTAATTGGCTTGTGGCTGTAGCTTCATATTTACCATACAGATGTGAGAATGGTATCAATCTTCTCATCTATCTCTTGTATTGTATGTGTATTTCCCAAAGTATCAAACTATTCAAAAAACTCCATTACAATGAGCTCTAGTCTAGTGGTGAGGCAGTACCTGACAGTACTGAGTAGAATAAATTATTTTTGGTTTTAGTCCAAATTTGTTAGAAATAAAAACATAAAATAATGGCAGTCCTTTAAATATAACATTCCATATGAACACACAAAAGGGTGTAAAAATGTACTCACAGGATTGAACGTATCTATGTAATACTGTCTTCTTCAGAGAAACCATTTGGTAACATGGACAATATTCGTTATTTTTAACATTTTTTGAGGCAGATGTATGAAACGTGATCAGCTTTGACATGTCACTAACCCTAACCCTAACCCAACTTATTTTTAACACATGCAGTAATCGGACATTTTTTTCCTGAACTGACACTGAAAATACAGATTTTTTTTGTCGGAAAATAATAAAAAAAACAAATAAACAATCATTCAAACAAACAAATATAATCACAGATTTAAGTTTAAAGAATTACAGTAAACATCTCTTCTGTTTTCTGTGCTCAAAATAATTTGTCATATTCTGCTTTACAACCTTTGGTTAGTGATGTGTTTAAATGCATGTTTTTCTTTAATTCATTCCTTCTTCCACTTCTCTGCTTCTTTCGCATCTTGCTGTATTATCGTGTAAACATACGGTAAATGAGAAAACTAAAAGCTGTGGTAAATTCTTCAGTAACAGTCTACTCAACAATGTGTAGGCCTGTTTTGGGCTACAGTGGTTCA
Organism: Lates japonicus; assembly: GCA_033238685.1. Lineage (NCBI taxonomy): Eukaryota > Metazoa > Chordata > Actinopteri > Centropomidae > Lates > Lates japonicus. The sequence goes on along the minus strand of BRZM01000038.1, from coordinate 3,049,995 downwards.
GAGGGTTTAGCCACTTGTAAGAACAGCTTAGTTGGCTGAACTTTCACAGCATTTAAAATATTGTGCAAACATGCCCTTTCATTCATCCATGCACAAAAAAAGACCAGAACTACCCTGCTTGTTATATTACGACAGCACACACCAGTTGTACTGGAAAAAAACAGGTGTTTTCTATCTTGATGATGTTTGTGAGATAACACATTATGAGGCCACTAATGTTTCCACAGTTTACAGCACAAAAGTCTTTGATTACGAGTAAACCTCCTTCTTCTGAAGCATGTCCTGAAAAAGCAAAGTCTTTCAACCTGAAGTTACCATGTCTGACGCAGTCATCTCCTGCAAAGTAGACCGTGCTGCTATTTTGGGCTTGATGTCAGCACTAACCATGTAAATTGTATTGTCATTGATGCTGTTGGAAACATGGCATGAAATAAACCCCAGGCACATCCGTCGCAGCTGCTTAACCTCTCTTTTGAAGCTCTGGCTGAAGATGTAGTATATCATGGGATTGTACACAGTGGAGCTCTTTGCAAACATGCACGGCAGGAGACTGACTTCAGGTGGGATGGTGCTGCTGTCACGGAGAATGGACCACATGCTTACCAGGCTATAGGGCGCCCAGCAGGCGATGAAACCTACACTGATCAGGACAGCTATCTGCAACAGAACAAGAGCATAGAGTCAGTAAGGATCCAACATGATTGCTAGCATTTCATTCAAAACTACTACCATTTTCTGAACATCACTCAGAATTGGACTGTGGTTGAAATATCCAGCTTCTGCCCTAGTGGTAGTACTAACGCAAACTTGATCAAACCACCCACTGACGCTTCAGTGGTATAAAAACAGAATTCAGATGGACACATTTGGAGCACGATGTTCATATATCCTTCTGTTGAAAAATCTACGCTGGGAGTCTCCAAATCTCTAATAGTAGATCTTTCTCATCAGAAAGAGTGACTTACTATCAACAGCCTCCGATGCAGCTTGACAATATTAGGGATTCGGTTGCAGTTGTTCATCGATTTTTTGTAGGTGAAATGGAGCTTGATGGCGATGCCAAAGTAGCAGCAGATGATGATGACAGAAGGCACGACAAGGTTGAAGGAGAACATGGAGATGACAAAAGAGAAGCCCTCGTGTTTCATCTGTCCCCAGGCGAGTGAGCAGGACAGCCCAAAGGGCTCAGGGCCATACCGGCCCCAGCCCAGTGCAGGGAACAGAGCCCAAATCAGAGCGTACAGCCAGGTCCATAAGCACAGTATCTTCATCTTTTTCCAGCTGATTTTTTCCCCTGCAAAGAGAAAAAGAAAAGTTGGTTGTGTTCCTTTGTTGTTTCAACATGCTGTACATAATAGGCAGGAGGTCTTTATTAATGGACTTATGAGGAGCAGATTACAGAGCTATTCAAAATAGATTAGCTATTTTCCAGATTTTCCCAAAATGACATGCACTATAGTCAGTAATTATAACTGCAACAACTAAAGCAAGAACACTGTCAAAACAATAGAGATGAATGCATATGAAAACTTATGGCTGGTGTAATGTAATATAGAAAACTGAGTATACAGTGATGAGGAGATGCACAAGGCACTTCAGTAAGACCATCACCATCGGACAAACAGCAATTTACTATCTAGTGGAAGCTAATAAGAGGCAGACTGTCATCCATGTGCTTGTCAGCCTCTTAAGCATGTTCAAAGAGGCTTACAAGTGTGTCTGGATAAATATACAAACAGTATGTACTTTATATATGCACACATAGGCACAAACATATACAAATACACAAATCTACATATACATAAATATATATGCAAAAACACAAAAACAATTATATGGGCTGACATAAATATCTAAGAAAATGGCTTAAACAGTCTGGATATATTTATCACACAGGAAAAATAAGACATTACAACAGTAAAAGACAAGAAAGAACCTCTCTTTCAGATCCTCTGGATGTAATGTCTACTGTACTATGGTCTCTGCATGTTGCAGGTCTGCTTGTTTTACCAATATCTTGAAGCCTCCCGAGAACATGAGAGAGGTTAAATGGCCTCCTTTTTCTGCCTTCCGCCTAATTACTAAACAGTGCTTATATGTGGACACATTCAGAGGCGGTTCTTGGAGAGCTGTCACTTGTTTTTCTAAATGTGTTATTGTTGTCTCTCCCTGGAGCCATACCTTGATGTGAGTCTCATCCTAACAGACTTTGTTTTATGCTCTCCGTGTTACCATTTTTCTTCTTGCATGACACTTATGCAAGCACATATAGCAACAGTTTCTTATTATGTGAGCCAAGTCTGTCAGTACAGTGTATTACTATATATTTTCATGGAAGTCAGTGAGAGCCTATCTGGAAGTATAGCTGCATTGTTATACAAACAGGAATAATCCATATAACAAATCAGCTTAGTCTGTCACACGTCATGTGACCACTTGCAGCATCTAAACTTACAGGAACAGGCTAGCTGTTTCTTTGTTTTCAGACATAGCAGCAAGTCAGCTAAGCTAACCTAACTGACTGCTACACAATTAAGAGTATTTCCCAAAATATCATACTATTGCTTTAAACAGAATCATACAAGACAGAAATATCCCATGACCAGGTTAAAAAAAATACTTCATTTAGACACACAGCTAGCCACCATGAGTCCCTACAGGCTGCTAAAACAATGTTCACAGTAGAACATCAAACTCTTGTCCTACAACCTCTATTCAAAGATGATTTAAAATGAATATTAAATTTAGATTTCAAGTGATGCCAACTGCTGACCTGCACACAAAGTAGGTTTGTTATATTTCTTTTATAAATGCAGCTATTAAAAACCTTTGAGTCAAGGGAATTTGCCACAGGAAGAGTCAGTCTGTGAATAATGATGATATTGTCTTTTGGAGCACAGAAAATGTGGGTTTCACAGAGGATAGTTAAGTTACTGCACAAATTTCCCATTGTAATTGTGCTCTCTGAATAATACATCTTAAAATGCCAGGTACTTTTATCTGTGTATTGAAGCAGAGATTTACTCACTGGTAGACTGCAGATTAAGGGAAACAATGAAGCGCACTATGGCCAAGACGGTCAAGTTCATGATGCTGGCGACGCCGAAGAAGAATCCCGCCAGACCGTAATAAAAACAGGTGACATCTCCTCCAAGCCAGTGGTGGCTCCAGGCAGAGGCCACAGCCAGAGGGTACATGGTGACAGCTGCTCCCAGGTCTGTCACCGCTAGATTCACACTCAGAAGCTCTGGTGGTTTCATTCTTGATGATCTTTTGTATGCCATGATGAGGACCAGAAGGTTTCCAATAATGGAGAGCACAGCTGAGACAAACATGATGAGGAGAGAGAAAACGGAGGGAAAGAAGAATACAGAGGTTTTAGCTAACAACAGTATCCAACCAGCAAATACACATTTAAAAGCTACAAGGCCAGTGAAGTCAATTACATTACATTTTCCCTCTTGTATGTTTACTGCAATAAACAAATCATGAATATTTACAGACTCTGATTTCATGATCGCAGCTCCAGGCGAGGCCTATCTTACTGTTAATGGACTTAAATATCTACTAGGTATTATAAAGTTTAAGGGGAGGCCTATGTGCCTGAGGACAGTTTGAGCCTTGCTCATGTTACTACCCGCAATCGACCCCACTCACAAACTCACAAGATTTTCCTGCTGTCTCTGTTGTTATTATCAACATATCCCTGTTGGTCTGTGGGTAATGTTACCCCTGGGCAAATTTAAAGGGTCCAATTACCAAACATAAAATGATACAACTCTAGGAATGTCTGTTACACTGTTATAGACATAAATAGATTGGATATGGGGAGGATGTACTTTTTTTTTCTTTTTTTTTTTTGTTACCCTGCACAGTTATAACATTATTATTTCCAGTCACAGACTGCTGACATATCAGGAGCAGGAGGGGGATGCTTTGTTAAATGTTTAGGACATAAATTAAGGAATGACCCCCAGCCCTTTGTTTGTTTTGGACAATCCGTAAATGCATTCAAAATAAAGCAGCGCTGACAGGTCAAACACAGAATGAACACACATTAACCAGACCCAAACATAATCACGAGCTGTGTAAAGAAGGCACAGAGCCGTCATGTGTAATGTATGTGAGGATTACAAAGTCAAGGTGTAAAACAAACAAGGATGGAAGGTGGGGAGGTTGCGTGGGAGCTAACGGAGGGGGCAACAACCTAGCATCACAGACATTTTGTAGTTTATAGAACAGACGTTACTAATGACAGGAGGGTCAATACTACACTCATATCCACGATGGTGGAAAGAACTAAGAACTAAGCTAAGTGCAAAAAAATGCATCGCATTTACTTGTGACAGAGTATTTAGACAGTGTGACATTGCTACTTGTACTTAAATAAAATATCTCCGTCCATTTCCTTCACTGCCTATGTGTCTACTAAATTAGGTTAGGTTACAGCTAGCAAGGTAATGTTAGCTTAACTCAGTGTAAAGACTGTAAACAGGGAAAAAGCTAGTCTCTCACTCCAAAGGTTAAGTAAAATGTCTACAAGCATATTTGATCTCATAATACATGCAAAACTTATTTTAAAAAAATAGGAGAGAACTCATTCTTTAGCCATCACCTCCTAAGCACAACACCTCTCTTGTTGTTTGGAACAGGAAAAAGATAAATGGCAAACACTACTGCTACTACAGCTCTCACAGTGTCCACTTGACCGCAAGCTTACTGTTGCGTAACTGTAAGATGGCACAGAGGGATATATTCCTCTGGACATCTCATCTCATAAACTTTCAATTTATGCAGTCAGACAGAAATACAGTTAACCCCAAAACGATCATTTCCAGAATGAAAACATCAGCTCTGGTGTTGCCGGTGACTCCGGAAGACAGAATCTAACACCTTTGTTACATCTTATAAATTTTGATAGATAGCCTACTCTCACCTCAGTCCACATCATCATCATGTATGAGGCATAACCCTGGGGACTTGACCTCCTCTCAGAGAGTCAGTCTGTTTGAACAAGAGGCTTTATGTGTGACTGAACATCTTCTATCGCATCAGCTTTGGAAGCAGGTTTTTCTAGCTGAATGTAATTTTTTGATATAGACTTGGCTATTAAATTTTTACAGCAACCTTTCACAAACCAGTAAACCTGCTGGGGTTTGAATACTTTTCTGACCTCTCCAGTGGAACAGGACAAACTCATCTACATAGCATATGCTTCAAGAGGTTTGTACCTCTCACTGTCAGGAGCACTGTTACGAAAAAGAACAAACCGAGGTAACATTTAGTGCTTTCAGACTAATCATAGAAATGTGCTGAGTGTATTAAGTAAAAAGATCTTTTTCACTGAAACCTGGGTTCTAACAATAGAATAATATGCTGGAGAATGTGTCAAACCTTTGACCACTGGATAGCATCTTGAACTCCATCTTGTTCTCATCTCACACCCTCTTACTATCACTACACCTTATCTTATTAACTTTCCTGGCAAGACTAGTACAAGGGGATCCTATTTCTGCAGTAGAGATGCACTCAGAGTGTTTAAAGGCTTACTGCCATTTCAGTTAAACAGGCTATTAGTGCAAGTTGCTCTATAATGTAACAATTAAGCAAGTCTTACCTTGGGGACAGAACAAACTCCTGGAATAATGCTCTCTGCATAGATTTACAAAGATGTATGAGACACAAAAAATTCTGTTTACTGATAACTCAAACCAGCTAAAATGGGAATAAACCTAATTAGGACATACAACTGCATTTTAAATGCATTTCTGTAACCCTAACACTAAGACTGCCTTTCAGAATGTAACCTCCTTTGCTCTGTGTGTGTATCTACCCAAAAGAAACTCTGAACCTTAGACTTCATGCAGGAGTCATGCAGCTGAGGGACTGTTTAAGCAGTGACCAGATCATCTTCCAGCTCACTGAAAATCACTCTCATGGAAGTGCACCCAAGCCAATTGTTCTAGCTACTTACTGCACAAAAAAAGCTAAAGAAAGTGCCCTTCGTGTGACCCTCACTGCTTGTGTCTACAAGGAAAGCAAATCTGATTGAGGAGTACAAGGGCTCTCCTTTAAAAATCCCTACTTATGTGCAGTAATATTGTATATGAGAAATATGTGATTCAAGATCTGTGGCCTCCTAACTGATGCATAGGCACCAACCATACTAAATCAATTTTTTCACCACTTCAACAAACATTAACCATCCATGACAGCATGCGCTCCTCCTGGACAGACACGAAATGGGCCAGACTGGAAAGAGCCTCCCTTCACTGACTCTTCAGCTAAAAGCAACCAACATTCTTCTCTGAAATTAACATGAATCTATACAAATACGTATTATAATACATAAAAACAGAAATATCTTGATCCAGATGGAAAGACTCTTTACAATATTGAATGTCCATAGTTTAACATATTGTAGCTCCCTCTGTGTCTCAGCAGCCAAGCTCTATGTAATTACTATATAAAGGGGGTGGGGGTTCATCCATGTGAAACAGCTCCAAATTTAGAATCTTATTGTCTGCCAGAGATGCTTGTGACTGTTTATGTAACTTTGTGGTATTCGTTAATATATGATGCATTATTCCCACGAATGACCAAACCATCCCTATGGAACTTCTGGCTCATTCAGTAATTCAGTACAATTGGGCTGACTTCCAATTAAATGTATTTATTTATTGATGTATCTGTTTATTATTGATGTACTCCTTGTTTTACCATGAGTCCAATTTGATTCTTGTTCCCTTTTTTTATTCCATCCTTCCTTTGCTATATAATTAACAGTTACGTAAAGAGTTCTGTAGCAACTCTTGAATAAAACTGTTATGTATACTGTTATGTTTGCGTTAACTGACACTCAGTGCGCTATATTCTGTGTCTGGGATGTGAGCATCAGCTTCATCATTATACCTGACTTCTGTGTGCTAACAGTGTGAGGAGAGGTTAGCCTCCTACTAATGACTTGAATCAGAGCAGTCGCATTAGCACTGACATTCCACTGTACTTCAGGACTAATGAGAGAGGAAGTATTATACATCCAACCTGTGTGGGAAGCAGAGAACTGAAAAGGGATGAGATGTCTAATGAAAGTACAACCCCCCCACTGGCATGCCACTACAAGGTGCTTCAACTAGCTTGAGGTTAATACAGCTTCACCTCAGCCAAGAAAAGTCTTTAAATTTGATATTACTTGAACCCTCCAATTTCATTTACATCAGCCTAATGATAACCCAATAATATATATATATATATACAGTATATGTCTCATATATACATATATGAATATATATTCCCTCTTTCCTTTTTTCTAAAATTAGTTTTGCTTGTATTATTTAATTATCGACATACCACCACAGTTCCACCAAATATATCTGGATGCGATCCGTTTTTTTTTTTGTTTGTTTGTTTTTTCAGGAAACATACTAATCACAAATCATTAAAGATATCTTCTCTTGATGTCATATGATGCTTCTGTCCTATTACATCTCTGTCTTCAAACTCTATCATCTTACTGTTTACGTTACAACCTGTGTCTTATGTCATCCTGGATGTTACATCATATTGCACCAAAAAAAAAAAAAAAATGTCATGGGGAGAGGTGAGTTCTGTTAGAGTAACATTTGTGTTAACGGCATACTCAAAGTTGACACAGTTGACTTTTACATTTCCAAATAATGTCTGATTTATTGTAACGTAAAATGTCACAGTCCTCCTGGGGTCAGGTGTGTGTGTCAACACTCAACCAATCTATTTTGTGCACTGGAAGAAATTAATCATCTCACAATGTAAAACATCTATCGCTCTGCCCCATGATCCTCCATCAGGATCAGCTGTCTGTGCACTCAATATACCCTAATTATGCACATTGTGTTTGGCCAAAGCCACTATCATCCACCTTTCATTACTCTCTGTAAATTCATCACTCTTGTGTTTGATTGTGGATTTACTGTGTAATGATGAAGTTCTTCACAAATATGTGTGAAATAGCTTCAGGATGACTGCAGTATCAATCATCATAACCAATTACAACAACTGCTAGGTCTCACAGCGGCTGTGTCAGATGACAGCACCCCTGCGGGGAGAGGATGTGAGCGGCTGGGAAGAATCATCCTCTGTATGTAGATGTGAAAGTTGAACAAGGCTGAGCCTAGATTTACTGTCAGGTACATAATATTGCAAGAGATGTGCCATACAAACAAACAGCAGAGTATGACAGTTACAATATTTCAGGCTCTAATAATGGATTGAGAGTGTAACATCCACATGAAGCATTTGAATGTAGTTTTTCATTTTTTGTCACCTGTACTCTAACCTCATCCATCACCACCACATGCATTTGTGGCGACCCTCTTGTGTGAAGGTCCAAGCAGATCTGTTGCATAGCGTTGCCCCCCCCCCCCCCCACCACCACCATATAACGTGCTGCCCACAACAACTAATTGGTAGCTTTCTAGCCACCATGACGACACTTGACAAACATCCCGCATCCTGCAGAAAACACTTGCAAGGAGTAGTCAGCAGAGGCTTTCCTCAGTTGACCTATGTCTTTATGTGCCAATGGTAAATTTGCTCACCTCACTGTCAGCCTATTAGTCGAGTTAATTAGTTCATTCTTAGCCTAAATGCATCAGTGGTAGAGAGTTGGTATGCGTAAAAATGGACTGTGAAAAAGTAGTGTATAGTGCTTTAAAAAAACTGTTTTCAAGTCACCGAATCCTGTTGAAGAATTGAATTCAGCATAATGGTATCTTTCATTCACACAGAAGCCCGAGCCGAGCCGAGCCGAGCGCTTTAACAGCTTATTATACAATTTACTCCACTTTACGCGCGGCTTTCAACTTACCCACAAACAGCAAGTAACATCCTGTGCCGATGTCCAGCGCAGGTGATAAAGTAGAGGCGTAGATATCCATTACAACCGTTCCCGGATAGCAGAGAATAAGTGATAGGTCTTCATGGGATGGAGGAAAGTCAACATGTGAAACGTTCCGATGTCAGGTCCACCTGTCCTCGAGTAGTGGGGTGGGGGGGGGGGGGGGGGGGGAGTTTGAGACGCAAGCGGTCCTCGGGGCGCAGCGTAGAGTGCCGCTGTCTTCTGCTTCTGCTTCTGCTGGAGCTTGTGGTCTCTATACGGCGCGTCGTCAGGGTGATCATATATATAAGGGTTTGGCTAAAGTGCTGTGTTACTGCTTGAGAGACGAGCTCAGGCAAGTGAGCGAAAAAGAGAAACCTCTTGAAAAGTCAGGTTAGGGTTATCCTGCACCCTAAAAACAGGAATCGGTGTTACATCGCAATGTAATCACTTCATACAGCATATCTAAAACAAGAGAACATGAAAAATGTTTATTTATTAATCATTCATACTTTTTTCTTTTTTTTTTTAAATTAAGCAGCTGTTATTTCATGGCCCCAGTGCAGTATGGATAATCGTGTTATAGCCTATACTTTATGCATGCTGTATGATCTTCTAGGAACAGAGGGCAGCTGCTAGAATGTGGCTCCTTAACGGTTATGTAACGGCTGGGCCAAAACAAGGGTATATAATCTTTAATGCCTTGAGTTACAGGCTTGGCGTTTGAAAGAAATAACTAATTCACACACTCAGTGCTGTCACTGCTCTCCCTCAGGACAGTTTTATGCTCACTGTTTCTACTTTTCCTGACTTATTCCCAGTTTTTGTGCCATTGTAGTTAGTTTTTTGGCATGCATAAACCGTAGCTGTAGCACCCAGGGCACTGAGATCACGTTCTCTGGAAAGACACAGCCTTTTGACTGACACAATCAATCAATCAAAGTGAAAAAAAAATGTTTCAGTGGGCGTCTGTCATAAAACCAAAAGGCTTTATCTTCAAGACTGAGAGACTATGAGATTTGTGGGCACCTGTTCAGAAATCTATTGTGGAGACTCAGTGACCCCAGTGACCTACACTGTCCAGACAGTTAGTCCGAAATGACATCTGTGATTAACAGCCAGGTGCAGGACAGACTGGAGATGTTATATTTGATTGCTGGGAAGGAATAGTGTGAAAAGAGACATGATGATAATAAGAGGCTGTCAAAGCTTCAAAGTAAATGTTGCTTTTACTGTGACAAGGTTTTTGGAGGTGACAGGTGTTAATTGGAGTGTTGTTTGTCTGACAGTACAACAAGTAGTTCCGACCAAGCAATCAGATTGGTCAACAAAACATTTAGAATGTACTCCGCCATAAACATTTTACTTTGTTGGTCATAGTTGTATAATCGCAAGATTACACTCGAGGGTGTCCTGTAACGTCATTTGAGCAAAGCGCCTCGGATTTCTCCATCAGCTGTGCCGGTGACACGGCGCTATAACTTAAAATTCATGTAAAGGTTTGCAGGGGCAGAAGCTACATCTGTGTGACCCCATGTATTTCCATGGAAACGGGAAAAACACTCGCCAAAACCTTTTAATTTTGAGAGCAAATTGCTCCTCAACATGAACAGATTTTGATTATACATTTTACTTTGTTGGTAATAGTTGTATAATTAAGCAATATTAACTGAGAGGGTGTGCTTTAACGTCATTTGAGCACGACAGTGATGCGGTCAGCAAGCACTGATGAGTGCTCCTTTAAAAGGGAGGTTGCCTCTCGGTGAAACGACCCTTAATAACTAAATTGCTGTAGAGACTAAATAATGTTTTCATACATAGCTGTCACTACAGCGAGCAGCTATTCAAAAGCCAGCTTCTTGTAGATGTATGGGTTTGGATGGTACTAGGATGGAAGTCCTCCAACTTCGCTTCACGTCCCCATCCTCGGAAATGACCCACGGGAGCGTACCAACGCAGCTGTAGCAGACCTTTGTTGTCATGGTAACATTAATATGACCCATAGGAGCATACCGATGGCAGGCACAAAGGACCTTTGTTGTTATGGGAACAATAGTATGTAATAGTACATAGTTGAGGTTGTGCTTTGGGTTAAAACACGTACTTTTTTAGAGGGTAGATGACCTTAGTTGTCACGGTTACAATAATAAACACAGTTAATGGATAAAAGAAACAATGTTAATCATTAGTTTTACACAGGAAACAAACAGCAGTGTGTGAAAGTCCTGTGTTTTGTGGATCCATCTATCCACCCCAGCCTCCTTCTAACAAACATCCTCACAGTTCAACATACTGTAGTTTAGTTCACATACATGTTAAGATATTTTTAAATATTCACAGTAATAAAATGACATTTCATCTTCCATAAAAGACACAGTTATTTTTCTTACAATGTCATTTTATTTTCAACAGTTAAATTCAGACTGTCCACCACAAAAATTTTTATTTTCTTTGACATGCCTAATGAGGGATAAGAATCCCAACTGTGGCTTTCAGTCATGCATGAGATGATCATTGTGATGTACTTAAAATGAAAAGCCTGAAGAAATCAGGCATGTTATCATTTTAAAAAAGCACATTGTGACAGGCAGAGAGGCTCACTTCCACATATTTCTCTTTCATTTAGCTTCTTTCAGGTAGAGACAGCATACGTCACAGAAGTCAGCAGAGACAAAGGAGGCTTTCTTTATCAGCCCCAAGCCATATCTCTCACACTGAAAGTCCTTATCACCCAGGCTTGACTGCAAATGTCTTAGAAATCATGTAACTAATAGCAGCAGCCAGGGTTTTAAAAGGTCTATTGGAAGTAAACTGGCATGTGCAATTAATTAAGGAGTTTAAAGACTGACATTGCTGCTGATTATCCTTTGAAGAGCTGCCAATGACCAGCTTGTCATCCTCCTCTGTGGAGGAGAAAGTGTTAATGAATCCAGTTATTTGTTGTGTAGTCACAACTAACAAGCATAATTATTTATTCTGTGGTTACAGTTATTCAGTGTGGTTTTTGACGACTTGAGGCTCTGTTTTGATCGAAGGTAGTGTTTCTATGTTTCTAAGATCATACATTTTAAAGGGCTTTGGTTCAACCAAATGATATAACTTATGTCTAGTGGTATCTTGCTGATTGATGTTGTTTTATGTGCCAGGTTTTGCCTCTAAGATTTCTGCCACCAACCCAATACAGTGGGGGTGAAAGGAATTTGGTTTGTGGTGCTAAAAAAAATTTCTAATTAAATAATTTATAATCAGACTGAATTCCCATTTCAGTCAGCCTGACATTGTGTTCTTTTTATGATTTCTTGTTGGTAGCGAAGGTTCTTTCATTTTGCCTAATCAATCTGTAGTGAGTGACACTGGAACATTAAGTTTAATCAAAGCTAAGTTCTGCACTGAAAATTGTGTGAAATGTTTTTTTCTGCATGAAGAGAAAAGATCGCTATGTGCATAACTAAGATGCAGTATCTCTTACATTTATATCAAGTAAAAAGGTACCCGAAGAACAGGACTGGCTTTGTCAGGTACGTGAGTTAAATATTTGCTCTGTCTTGATCTTTGTGTTCTAACTCCACAATGAGGTTGCTCAGTAAACTGAAGAAAGACTACTCTCTTACTGTAAATGCTGAAATTATGAAATTAAAAAACACTTCTCAAAATGAATGGATTTAAGAGTTTTTATTTCTGTTAGACAACTTACAAGTCTTATCATCACTTATTTTTCATGACTGTTGCTAGGTAGGTAGGGTACGTAGCTATTTAGGAAGATGACATTCCTAGCTAAGCTCTGACTGGTCTAACTGGGGGAAACCGTAAATAAGTGGGCACAACACCAGACCTATCTGAGCCGCTTAACACAGCTGTTATCCACAGTTGTTGTTTTCAGTAGTTTAAGTGAACCCAGTTTCACCTGAGAGAGTCATTTGCTGCATCACATGTTCAATAAAAAAAAATCACGTCTTGCTGTTACAGTGTTGAACTAGAAAGAAATGTGTGCTGTCACGTTAGTTGAGTAGTGGAATAGCTCTCTGGTTTGACCGACCTTGTTCTGCATCACAGAGGTGAGGTGAGACACAACGGCACGTGGAGGTGGACAGACGTGACAATGAGATTGCGGAAAGTAAAACGGTAAACAATTTAAATACAGTATATATTGATGAGACTTCCTTGGAGGTCCTTGGAGATCATGATAACAGCTTGTATTTGTATATTCTTATAACGCTAGCACTAAACCTTCAAATTAAGAGTGTGTCTCAAATAATAGCTGTACCTCAAGTGAAAGAGCAGGGCATCAGTGTAATCAAAGAATGTACTGATGCAGATGTCCAGCGTGCTTTATAAATGTGTAATGAGGTTGAAAATTGATTGTTGTTGTACCTGCAGGACATTGTCAGTTTGTTTTGGTGAGAAACATGGAAGTTAAAAATGTAAACAAAGCTGTCTGTTTACAACAAAAACTCCACAGGGTACCTTTAATTATCTCAATTATCTCCTCCCCTCATTAGCAGGGATGACAGGGCGCTTATTTTTCAGATCTCAGAATGAATGGTGTTGTTTGGGTGTTTTTACCAGTCACTTTTTGAACACATAAAAGCTTTCAAGGAAGGTATGATGACGCAGCTTGTTAACAAGTTGTCACTAGCTTTTTCAGCTGTTAGAGGTGAGACATTTGTACAGACTGACAGTAGAGAATCACCTAGCCAAAAATGGAGGATAGTTTGTAGAAAATCCCATCAGAACTCTGCGCTTCTTTCAGACATTACGTAATGGAGACTGTCAAAAGACGCTTCAAATTTATGACAAATCTATGCATTGTGTTGCTATCTTCACACATTTTATAATAGTTTCATGTAGGATTGTGGCCAAGATTTTATAAACACTGAAGTCATGAATCCAGTTACCCCCACAATGTCACCCCCTGATATATTTTTTATTACCAATACCTGAAATGTATTATTACTTCTCTATTGTGTTTTATTTACCTGGCCGTCCTGCTGTATGATAATATACTGTAAATTGTACTTCACCATACAAATAGCACTATATAGTACTAATACAACCCTAGTGAAAACACTGCTAGATCCCTCATAGACAATTGGAGTATTTTGCCTGAAAGAAGATACATTTAAAAAGAGTTTTTAAAAAATGTATTTGAATCAACCTTAAAAACCAGTTATCTGAAACTGATCAGGCTGTTCAAACCCCCTCCCAAACATTTTACTGAGGAAATGACCTCAGTGTCCTCAGTGGTAGTTATAGCTATTTATTCACATACACATGTATGTTATCATTTCTCTGTTTATTCATTCTCCTTTTTTTTTTCAAATTAAATGATGTGTCTGCGCTACCACTGCTGTTTTTCACATCTTGCCAGTGTTCCATGTATTTGCGTTGAAAATATCACCCCAATTATGCTCCTGTTATCCCCATTCAGTCTCTTCTTATTTGGAACATTTTTCCAGTTTTGCTTAAGTTTTCCTCATTAAACTTCAACTTCACACAGTCTATGTAATGTAGTATATTCTGTGGTGGTGAAATAATCTTTCTTAATGACTGAGATTATTATAAGACAGAGTGAACCAGAGTTAACTTTTTACTTACTATTTTACTTATTTCAAAAGAAATCATCAATACTTTATATTCTCATTTTTATTCCTTAAAAAACAATTACTTATATCTTTTTTTTAAATTTAGTTGAATAGGAATACAGTGATTAATCATCTTAAACATCCACTGTTGACTTGCAGTGTTCCTGTAAAGGTAGGTTTGATTCACGGCAATTACAATGGACACTACTCCTGCACGATAATCCATTTCACTAATCAGCACCCCTGTGTTGCCTATGTTTCGAACAAGGAATGACCACATTAACACTAAAACCTGAAAAAATGACCAGGCTGACCTCTTGGCCCCAATTTAGTTAGCTTAGATAATGGAACATGGTCTAATGCTCTGTGTCAAACCAGGTGGATTAGACCTTGTTGATTAGACATTTGTCTGATCGCAAGATCTCTAAACCCAGCTTTCTGAGCTCACATAATCATATTAACAAACAATATATATTTTTCTAGAAAATAACAGTATTGAAGAGATTGATGGGAGATCATTGACTGTCAATCAGTGCTCAAAAGCACACAAACATACAGACAAACAGTAATGTTGAAATTATATGAAAGTGCCTTGGTAGGAGGGGATAAGGAGAATAAAATGTGAGCTAATCAGTAGTTTCTGAAATTTATTCAAAGAAGAGTGATGTAAGGTGGATGGAGATGGTGTCATAGGAACCCAACTAAAAAGTTGAGGTACAGGAAAGAGGCTTTTCCATCACTTACATTAGATTTCTTCACAGAAACTGCATATTTGCATCCCAGTGTGCTCACAACCTCTGGGGAATAAAGAAAATTGGGATGCTGATGAAAACTGGGACAAGAGTAAAGTCACTCACAGGCAAATGACGTCAAAAATACACTCATTAAATAGGATAATTTTGAGGTATTGTACAAAAACTTAATTACTTCTGTTTTATTTCCAGAATTTAATTGCTATTGTTTGCCATTTTAGAAAGAAACTGGTAACTGCCTGCAGTCACTTGCTAATAAATATCTTGATGACCACTTGGTAAATAATATCAGTGATTATGAAAATAAGGATAAAGAGGTAATTTACCTTTAATTCAATGGATTCTTCGTATCCACTTATTCCTGTTATTTTTTGACAGCTGGACTTTTGAACAAAGAAGACATAACATGTTAATCAGTGAGCTTTAAAGGTGTTAGTAGGCAGTTTTTGTTGCCTTTGGACAGAGCCGCTTCCCTGTACTTTCAGTGATTACGCTCACCACAGATATGAGAGCGGTATTGATTTTCTCATCTAACGTCCCAGCAAGCAATCAAATAAACCTGTTTTCTTGAATGTCAGAGTATTGCTGGACTAATCAGAATTCAAGGCAAATGAAAACTAAAATTTCAAAACTAAACACCGAGATCAAGAGGAAGAGAGAGCTCAACAGTTACAGACATTTAGCTCACAGATTGAGAGCTTCCTCTTCTTCCTCTTTTTTTTAAAAATCTCCGTGCAATTAACCATCCCACGAGGTAGCGCTGATAAAAGCATAGCATGCAGTATTCTGAAGCAAAGTCCCACCAACGTAAGCTTCCTGTTAAGACCTGCATTTGAATACGCACAAAGCTACAGCCTAATGTCAGCATGCATGAGAGAAAATAATTGTGACAGTCTATATAATTCAAAAGAACACTGTGGAAAGACATACACAACTGCCAACCATTTTCATGCCACTGTGAATCTGATGATACATAATCAGAAGAAACTGCATTTAAAAGGTGAAGTTGCTGCTTCGCCAGGTTGAACAGTGACTCCATGTTTGTGAAAAATTCCCAAAGCCTGTATTCTATAAATTCTCAAATTTAAAGTGTTTAATTTCGTAAATAAATGATGATAAGTGTTTGTGAGGAAACCATATAGTCCGATGATGAAATGAGTGCTTATAGAATGTCATGTGAATGAATTCTTTATCTTAAATCAGGAAGGAAATAAGACTCACTGCTTTAAGGTGCAAACATCCTTGTATTCACTTTAATCCTTGTACTCACCTGATGAGTATTGACCTCATATTACACTCAGGGCAACAATCTCATCTGTTCACGTTGTCAGTGTCCTGCAGTGTGTCCAGGTCTGATTTAATTCCTGTGTATTGTGAGTTATTTGCCTTAAATGTGGGTGAACAACTGTTCTCTGGGGGACGCATGCTTTGAAACATTTTGAGTGAAAACACAGCTTAGAAGATAATGCCTCTGTCTTTATTGAGACTCATATACACACACAAGTCAACAATAATGCATTTTTATGTTCAACAGATGTGTGTCCAGGTCATTATGTTCATTCTTTAACACAGCAATGTGCATGTCCATTCAATCCTCTGTTGTACAATGTATTGGCTGTTTGTTTGCGCTCCACTATGGTGCATGACACAAAGTAAATACCAATCAATTATCCTTTTTTCTGAGCACTGTAATACCCCATCAATCTGTGCCACCAACATTATCTGAAGAAATGCCATTCTTCCCTCCAGTCTACTCGTCTTTTTTTAAAATCTTTTTCTTCATGAACATAGTAATGCTAAAAGCTGGTTTTCTTTCTCAAACTCCAATTGGCATTGGATTGACAAAATCATTTTTTATATGTGTTTTTTGCTCTGTTCTGTGGGAGAGACAAATAAGCCCTTATGGCCAAGTTCATGTGGAAGAATCTTTGAATGTGTAAGCCACTCCATCTGTGCTGGCTTGTTTATGCACCATAAGTTAGCCAGATAGAAATATAAGAACTTTGTATAATGTTATTGCTGCATGAGTCCAGGATTTGACAGTTGTGTGTGTGACTAGCCAGTCTGTAATGGCTAGTCTTATCTTCTTTGCTGTTATGTGCTAGGGAGGTGGCATTGGGACTTGTGGTACCAGCAAATTGGGCAAGCTGGTGAGGTGTGTCTGCTCTGTGGTGGTGTTGGAACTGCACAGTGTGGAGGCAGTGACAGATAAAAGGATGAGAGAAAAGATGAAAGCTATCACGAACAGCCACTCTCATCCGCTCTTCGCCGAACTGAGGTGGTTCAGGAGAGCATTCAGCCAGGGTGTCATCCAGGCAAAGCACTACTTGGTCTTTCTCATGCCATTGGCCATCAGACTCCACAACATCACATAACCAGTACCTCCTTCCTCCACTCCCTGAGACTCACAACCAGACACCACTCACACGCAACTGTCACCACCACAGATATTGTACATGCACTACACATTACCATTGCACATATATATACACACAAATCTATTTTATCTATTATTCCTATTTCCTATTTAATTAAATTTTCTTTTCTTTATTTCTTTTCATTTTTTCTGATGCGAAGGTATTCATGGAAATGTATTTCTTAATGTTAACTACATTTTCTTGTGCTGCTGTGTCAGATTTAATTTCCCCTATGAAAGATCATTAAAGGTACATCTAATCTCATCTCCCTTTACCTTACTTTACCTTGCCTTACTTTAGGCTACCAGTTGACCCTTGAGCTCAGCACGCTTTTACACCACGACAATCTCACTCTCTCACACACAGAGAGACACACACACACAGAAACAAACAGACAAACAATAATCTATCAGTTTCTTTTTTTTCCCGTCTCTCAGGCAGGTCTTGCTCTGCTCTTTGGAAATACAATCCACACTCTCTGCTTGTGGTGACAAGCTGACTAGTAAAGACTGTTAGGGAGCATTTTGAAAGCTCTGACATTTGCTTTTTTTTTTTTTTTTTTTGTTGCTGATAATTACATGAGAAGACTGACACTACTGGCATGTCTGTTGGTGAAAGCTGTAGCTGGAGCCATCAGCAGGTTAGCTTAGCATAGCACCAAGACTGAAAACAGGGATACGGCTAGTGTGACCAAGAAATAGCGTAGCACACAACAGCTCATAAAACCACAACATGTCATTAAGCTTACTTTTTGGTACAGAATAAACAAACATGATATAATATTTGAATTAGTGAGCTTTAAAGGTGGTAGCAGGTGGATATTACTATGCTTGGACAGAGCAGTCCAAGTCTTTGTTCCAAACTAAGCTCAAGCTACATATTTACTGTACAGACAGGAGATTAGTGTTGTTTTTCTCATAAAAATCGAAAAAGCAGATAAGCACATTTCCCCAAACGTTGAACTATATTCCTTCAATGACAATTTAAAGAAAGGGGTAAAGTAAAAGTGTAGATTTCATCTCGAGCAGTTTTAACCCACAGTCGTTATCTCATTTCCGGACTGTCTGCTAGGAGCTCCCATCAGACCCATGCAGGTTTCATCAGTCCCATCCCTGAAAATGGTGGAGTCAGTGCCTCTAACCATTTTGCCTTCCATCTTTGCCCCTTCAGCAGGTGAACTGGCCTGATGAGAACAACAAAACACCAGTCTCTGGAGGCGCAGGAGCTCATGCCACGAGGTACGCCGGAAGATGAAATATATGAAAGGGTTGTATACAGTGGAGCTTTTGGCAAAGAGGCAGGGTAATAGGGTGACAAAGGGCGTCATGTGGCTCTGCTCCTGGGAGTGAAACATGCTCCAGAAGCTGACAGCCACATAGGGAGTCCAGGCAATAAGGAAACCTAAGCTTATCATCACAGCCATCTGTAATAAGAAGAGCAGATTAAAGAACAAGAGATGGCAGGGGGGAACAAAGGGAATAAAATAGAGGGGTGTGTGGAGGATGTGAGTCCAGTAAAGGAAACAAGAGGGTTAGTAAGAAAAAGACAAAGAGGAGGGGAAATTTTTTTTAAATGAGCCACCTGTTGAGAAATCATTTAAAAGACTGGTTTGACATTTGGGAAATATTCACTTTTTTGCTTAGATTTTGAGAAGATTCACACTCACTCTTATTATCTATGCAATAAATATGAAGCTACACCACCAGCAGCCGAGCTAACTAAGCTTAGCGCTGGCCTGGCTCTGTTGGACAGAGGCAGGCAAGCTCTTTCCCCTTGTTTCCAGACTTTGTGTTAACTGGCTGGTTCAGTTTCTTTAAACTATTTGTTTCAGGCACTGGTGAAATGAAGGTGTTTGGCAACACAAATGAAATGTTATAGAGCTTGAAGGCAACAAAGCAGCATCGTAATGTCAGACTAAAGTTGCTGTATTACATCAAAGAATAAAACAGTGCTGGAGAGGGTTTTGTGGTGAGTGCAGAGCATAGCAATGACAGGTGTACTTAAGCCAGACATAAACGCTGCACAATACTGGAGTGATATAAGAGGAGGAAAAAATGTATCATATTTTATGACCTGTTTGCTGATTTTATTAAATGTTCTTTGACAGCGTGGTAGCCGATGGTTAACAACTCAGCCTTTCAACACAAGCCATGGTCATTTGAAATCACCATGTTACATTAGTCTGGCAGGTAATTTAAATCTAGATTATAGGTGAGGAGAAAAGAGCTAAGGTCCATCTCTTTGAAATGTCTGTCATATTCTGCAGGGAATTAAATGATGGGAAGAGACAGGTTTATTAACTGTCCTCTGAAAAATCATCCATCATACATCAAATGAGTAACTCCCATGTGAATAGGACTTGCAGGAGAGCAACCTGTCAGTGATGTGTATGCATGTATGGGGCTTTATTCAACTCAAAACATGTCACACACTGGACTAACCATCCAAACCACAAAACATAACTCCCTCTGTGTACCGATATCTTTTCAAAGACATTCAGTTTTTCCATATGATCAACAATGTGCAGCTGTTGTGTGTAAAACATACTGAGACAAATTTAGACTTTTTAAAATTTATTCTAAATAAAAGGATAAAAGCTCTAAAAAAGGGTTCTCGGCTATCCACCTAAAAATGATGCACACCACAGTGGTTTCCAGCTGCTGTTACACAACTTCAGGGTACTGGTGCAGGGAACATCATGGTGGCTATAGAATAATCCTGAGATTAGAGTGTGAACAGCTCATTCACTGAACAGGTAATAGATTCGAACTTTGAGTGGTCTGCGGAGAAAGAACGAAACAGGCAGATAGACGTCATTCATTTTCTTTTGTAAGTCAAGAGGTAGACTTGGCAACCAGGGAGCACTGATGAATTGGTTAAAAAATGTTCTCTCACATTCATGTGGGAGAATAAAATGAAAATCAATGTTACAGGTACAGGCGTGCATACGCTTGTTATTTGTGTCCACAGGGCATTTGCTGCTACACTGACAAATCTGTTGTGTTCACAGAAACACAGACGTGTCAAACCCCAGAGTGGTGACCAGTCTCTGACCTAGTGCGCTCTGTCAAGCACATCAGTGTAACAACCTCACCCTTCTGATCTTTATCAATCCCTCCTTATTTTTCTATAGCCTGACCACTGTTTCACCATAGACTTACAATCAAACTAAAAGGACATTTGGCTTCAAATTTAGGTTAACTAATTGATTTTGCCTTAGGGCAGCTTCAAACCCTTATTTCATATCGTGCATTTAGAAAGTCACAGCCTTCTGGTTCAGTTTCAAAAATTGACATAAAATAGCAATAGCCTGAAAATAACTTGAAAGAATTGGAGGAAATTTCATTTGTCAAGTGTTTGCCTTATATGTAATGTCACACTCATAAATGTGCAATAACACACAAACATGTAAATAAATGCGCATATGTAGACATACAATGAAGGTGCTTAGATGAAGAGCTCCCCCGTGGGCGTATAGGTCACACTGACATTGTGTGATACTCAC
The DNA here is from genome assembly GCA_033238685.1 of Lates japonicus. Classification (NCBI taxonomy): domain Eukaryota; kingdom Metazoa; phylum Chordata; class Actinopteri; family Centropomidae; genus Lates; species Lates japonicus. The sequence goes on along the minus strand of BRZM01000038.1, from coordinate 3,028,885 downwards.
ATATGTCATAAGGGGAAGTGTTTTCAGTAGCACAGTTTTGGCGATTAATGTGTAAATGGTGTAGGTCAATCACTGAGCTGTTAGAGGTGGAAGTAAATTACCAGATAAGTCTGGTTATAATCTATACTTCTCTTACTGAGATTTGTTGGTGTAGCAGGGGCTGTATAGTGTGTGATGACCAGTACTAATATTCAGTTTTACCCAGTCAGTAGACAGCAGCACTGGCCTCCCACCCACCATTCCTCCACCTAACACAACGTCATGCTGAGCCAAGGACTTTTTTAATTGGCCAGTGTCAGGGTTATCTGGCTGAGCTCATTTACACTAGGAATAAGAAAAACAATGGAATAATGTCAGCCTTATCCTTTGAGCAACTTTCCCAGGGACCTGCTCATGCAAATCTGTGTTTTAATCTGTATTTTTTTCCCCCTTATGTTTCAAAAGCTGTTTCAAGTGTGTGGAGGAGGGGGAGGAATAGGAAAGCGAGGTTGTTTACCTACTGCGCAGTCACTAGATTAAGCCAGTGTGAAATCACCTTCATGTCTGTAAACCAAATAAAACTATGCCTGTCAAATAATATGCTTGAATATAGCCTGAACATTCAGTTACTGACGAATGATACCACCCTATAGTTGGATGTAATGTCCATAAAGATTCAGCTTTGTGAAAATCATGACAAGAAACAGACTGGATATTGAAAGTATTTTCAAAATACGTTTCCACTTGTCACCATATAATGAACAGTGCTGCAGCTGAGACATTTCTCCAAGCTATGTGGTTTATTCACGGGGAGATTTGAGTGATAAAGAATTTGCTTCATAATTATTTAACTTTACTTTGATTTAATTACCATGGTTTCCTTGCTTGCCTCTGTACTGCTCTGATAGATTAATATGGGTCTTGGAATATGGGTATAAGAAGTTCTGAAACTCAACAAACATGCCTATTTACAAATTAATTAATTACAAATAATGACTAAGAGCTATTAATCAGTTTTTGCATTTCACAAATGAGATTGAGTGTGATTTCTTGTTTTGTGAGATTGACAGGACAGAGTCAATACAGCACGGCTTGTCTTATACTTACCAACGTAATTTTCTTCTCAATATTGCCATATTGAAAATCATTGCTCTGGATAGATTGGTAGGCTCTGTGCAGCTTCCAGGCAATCCCAAAATAAGTGAAGACAATGACAAGGCAAGGCAGGAATGTGCAGAGTACAGACAGAGCCAGGATGAAGGTGGAGTGGTTTAGGGACTCCCCGTAGCCGGTCCAGTCTATTGAGCAGGCAAGTCCAAATGGTTCTGGCCCATAGCTGCCCCAGCCAAGCAGAGGAAACAAGGCCCACAGGCCGGCATACAGCCAGATCCCACTGATCACAATACTGACAGTTCTCCTCTGGAACTTGATACCTATGCAAAGACAGATTTTTAATTCAGTTTAGTATGTCAACTATATGGCTTTATTGTGATTTCTATAGATACTGTACTACTTTGTGCTGCATTATATGCCAACTCTCGTTATATGGCTTTTGCACCATAAAGCATAGGCAGCAGCTGCTGTAGGCAACCAATGTGTCCATCACCTCTTTCAATCACACAGCATGTAAGTTAGGAGTCTGTAGGTGATAATGGAGCTTATACTTCAGTCATAGACATATCAAAGAATTGATCCCACTGATATGGTGGAAAAGGCTCTGGCGCTTGGGTGAGCTCTCAGAGATTCTGAGCAGCAGTGAGGATTCTGGAGGAGCCAATCCTCATACAAATATGAACACTGGATATTGGCTAAGTCAATAACACCAAAGCTATGCACATAAGGAAGAGGTGGAGCTGCTGCAGCAAACGGCGTTGGCATGAGCATAATAGCAATGACAAGTGTGAGGTTGTACAACCTTATTGCCCAAATAAGAATGCCAAAATTGGATGATTCTTTTTATGTCAACTGTCAATTCTATTATAAAATGTATGCCTACTACAATCTCCTTGCATTGCAACTAAGGTATGGCTAAGGTTAGGGAAAGACTGTTTTTCTGGCAAATGCATTATGGTTAAGGTATCGTTAAGCAGCTACAAACACTTAATGTTGGAATTATGCTTCCTCGAAGATAGACATAAATGTCTCCAAGGACCTACACAGAGAAGAGTGTTATGGTTAACTGTAGGCTGCAGAGGAGTCAACATGCTTGCCTCCCAAATCTCAACAACACATTGTTCAGACCTGGGCATCAAGCAAGTTGATTTGTTAACTCCAAAAAACAAAAAGCAAACATAAACACACCACATACAAGTATAAAAGAAACAGTCATGCAAATCTAGCCCACATGCACATCTGGGTATAGACCAGAGAAGTATAATTCCATCTTAAATTATGAGGTGGGATATTCTTAGGGATAATGGCTGGGTTATAATGGCAGCATGAACATGATTGGAAGTTACTAGTTAGCTGGTTGCCAAACAGGTGATGACTGAGCCAGTGATTGTGAAGCATGAATGAAACAGCTGATACCAATCAGATAATGCAAATACAAGCTGATGCAAGTGTAACTTTAGTGGTCTGCCTGAACTACCCCTAAGCTCCATTTATACAAGAACTACCAAAAACTAAGAGTGTATGTATTAATTTACTTAGATACTCAGCTAACTGAGTTCAAAGGCTCATAGGGGAGACTTCTTACCCAAGACAGGGCATATTTTGTGAATAACACCAGTGGATGTTTAGCCATATAAATACAGGCTGCCTCCCACTGTTATGTTATCTAACTATAATCAATTATAGTATGACATTTGGTTCAAAGCTCTCTTCTGTGTTTACCGGCAGCTCCTTGCATCCCAGTAATGTACTTATCATCTATAACCACATTGATTTACACCTATAAGTTATCTTCAGCAGTCAGATAGAAATCCAACCCCCCATATTTCACCCTAAGCATGGACTCAGCACTGACTGTTTGTCTGTGTTACTCCCTGTTGTGTCAATTTTCATAACAGGCTTTAAGTGTGATTTTGTATTTCATTTCATTCAAATGTTTTTATATCTCCAAGTAATAAGCACTCACAAAGGAAGTTATCTTTGCACTACATATTGTATATGATAGAAGGCAACATATTCTAGATCAAGGATTTTGTGTATTAGGTGAGGGAATGAAATCCAGCATATAAGGCTATACAGGACTTTATGAACATCTATAGTATATCTCAAGCCATGTGTTTTGTTATTACTGTTGCAATCCATTAATGCAATATTCAGTGCTTCTTTCGTGTGCTTAAGTCTGAACACAGAAATCACTCTGTAATACACTGTGAGCTGAAACATGTTGAGATTTCAGATTCTCTTCTCTCCCTAAAATTGTGCTATATTGAAAGTTTCCACTGCTTTTACATACATTTTAGGATTACATAAATTGCATACCTAAGCTTTAGATTGTCCTGTCATTACCCATTCACACTTTCATGCTGTGCCTGTGGCAACAGCCAGGCTAATAAGGCAGTGCAGGCTGTTACAACATTTGGACTTGTGAGGCTGCTCCATAACTGGCCCTGTAATGAGGCACAAAAGTCTTGTAGATTCTATGCTTACAAACAGACAGTTAATCTTCAGTAATTCTCCTCATTTACATTATTATTATATACAGTACTTCCTTGGTAAGAGACAAGAATAGTTAATCTGACAGTAACATAATTTCCTGCAGGTACCCCATGTCCTAGCAGTTAATATGTAACGCACAATGACTTTGGTGGTATGTAAGATGAAATCAGTGTAAATCTCAGTTATGGCATGAGATGATCTATAATGCAGCAGACCATGCTGTGTGTACTGCTTGCCTATCACCCTATTAAAACCAATTGCCTGACAAGAATGAAGCCCTCGGTGAGTGTAGGGCTTGCTCATTGATCTTAACAAAGATTAAAATGGGAGTTAGTCAGACTATTGTATATCAATGAACAATGGATGTAATGATCAATCAGGTCCTTACCAGGTTGGACCTCTTTACACCCATTATTTAGATATATATTCATATTCATGTAATGTGTTCATGTAATCTGTTCATTCGCATTAATAATTCTTGTCAATATAACTGTAAGCATTGACAGTTTGTAGGAAATAGTCTAGGTTCACCATTTGATGTTCAGCTGTACATCAGCTGTAAATCCCTGTGACCTTTGACAAGATTGACTGCTTTCTTACAATGTGGATTTCTTAGCACCAAATGGTATTGAATAAGAACACAGGCTTAACTGCCCCAGTTTTCCTCAAATCCTATCTGAGATTACACTACCTGTCTTGGGAGGACTTCCTGTCACCAGATACCTGACCATCCCCATCACAGCTAGAGTCATGATGCTGGTTATACTGAAGATCATGCCCATCAGGCCATAGTAGAGGCAAGAGGTGTCGCCTCCAATCCAGGCATGGTTAAAAGCTGAAGCAATGGACAGAGGATACATGCTGAGGGCCATGCCGATGTCTGTTATGGCTAAGTTCACTGTCAGCAGCTCGGGAGCTTTAAGCAGAGTGAGGCGACGGGCTGCACTGACCAGCACTGCTGCATTCCCCAAGATAGACAGCATAGCTGTAGGAAACAATAAGAAAGAAAAGAGATTAAATTAAATCATTACTCAAAATCCTCTATTACTATTAACCTATCCCTGTAGAGAGATTTGCTTGCCCTCATCCATCAGTGAAGGCTAGTAGGCAGTGTCATCAACAGAACAACCACCTTGGTCAGTGTTTAAAAACAAACAAACAAACAAACTGATCTGAATACCAACAGAATCATAAGTGTGAACTGTATCACCTCCATTCCCTGTAATCATGTTCGCCCATTCTCCCTCTTTCCATCTGTCTCCAACAGACAAAGCAGTTATTATTGCTTTAGTTAGTTATCACATGGAATAAGAGATTCATTAATGTAAAGTGAATCTGGTCAAACAAGACACCTTCAGCAATGATTCGCTGCATGCAGCAGTTGAGTAAATTGAACAATTGTTGCTATTCTAATGACCTCAGTCACTGTGGGTTTTCCTCCTCCCTAAGGCTCTGACTGTAGAGCTCAAATGTTCTGCTCTTTACTGTTATACGTGGTGGGCCCATGCCACAAGACACACATTATACAGCTACTACACTATGCCTGCTAAGATTTTCCACCCTAACAAAAAAAGTTTTCCATATAAGATAGTAGATAGATAGAATGTATAATAGATCTAATGCTCTGTGTTGTTCTGTGCTAGACTATTGATACTATATGTGCAGCATAAATGACTATAAAACACTGGTGTTCAGCTTACTGGAAAATTTTCTAGGTTCACTATACAGTATTTCTCTTGCATAAATCAGTGCTGTTGAGTGCATGTAATTAAACTACTCTCTCAATGATGTCATGATAAGTATATGGGAACATACAGTATAAACTACCAACAGTGGACAAAAATCTAAATTATTTGGAGCTTACATAGACAAACAGGTTGGTTGTTTTTGGTTGTAATTTTTTTATTAGGTAGAAAATCTAATTGGATTACTGGGTTCCACATGTTTACACTGAATTTTACCTACAATTGTAAGCAGGTAACCAATAAAATGTAACAAATTACATGTTTGAGAAATTATTTCTTTCATTACTGTGCAGCAAGGAGCTTACAGTGCATGGGATTCTAAAAATAGAAAAATATTGGACCATTAATTACAAAATTACTGCTAACATCCATTCCATTATAGAGATTGGTTGATGCGCTCTGGGCTCAACCTCTTTTACATAATACCTCTCTCTTACATAAGCTTATGGAAATTTGATTGATACAACATACAATATTATGCTGGGATGTGTTCATTTTTTAAATAGTCCTTTTAATCTGTCAAAAAGCATATGAGATTTGTGGCCCTCAATAGTCCTAATAGAATTTTCTCTCCCAGAGCAACCTTGACACAAGTGATCTGCATGCATATGTTCGTGTGATGTCCTTTAAGTGAAATTTACTGCAGAGACATGTAGCTCCTCTATGTTCTGCTTTTGGCTTGTGTAAGTCTGTGTCTGTGTTCACTTTCGCATGGTGCAAAAATGCAACAGAGACTGAGTCAAGGCCACATTTGTCATTTCCATTCCTCCCTCTTCTCTATCCTTTTATTTGCCTCTTTTTTTGTTACTTTGCAAGCAGCAGCAGCCACCAGTGACTGAAGACTGCCAACTGTTCTCCTGAAGTACACACCATTCAAAAAGATCTGTGCATGTATTTATGTATGTACATGTATATATTACCATTTCATTAGTGGGTGGTGAAATGTCCTCTAAAAGCAATGGAAACCAAATGTACCGTGACAGACAACTCAGCCATCCTCTAAGATGTATTTAATGCAGGAAATGTCTATTGACAATCATAGTATGCCACCTTATTTTTAATAATTGAGATGTTGTATTGCATTTTAATTCCATGTCTCTTCACTTTTTTTTCAGGCTTTTGACATCTTCACTGGTGGGTCACTGGGGACTGGGAATATTTCTTCAGCGTGTGAATGATTGTGCTCTGTGTGTGTATGGGTGTGTCCTACCGTTCATATAATCTCTCTTTTATCTGCCTTCAACCATTACATCAGGATGGTGTGGCAAATCATGTGGTGGATGTTGTGTACAGAATCTCCAGTGTTTTCACTTCAGATTCTTCCGGCAGAGAAGAGTCTCCCATGGTTGTATGGAAAATGACACTCAGGGAGAGAAGGAAGAGTCAGGATCAATTGTCTCAATGCCCTGAGATAAAATGAACACCAGTCATAAAAAGTATATTTAGGTGGAAGCCAGTTTACATTTTGTGATATTTTGTTAATATTTAGTGAGTTGTTGGACTAGTTCATTTTATATAGTGGACATGTATTTATCATTTGCTTTATTACTGGTATTTCAAAGACCAGAAAATAGTATTTGAGAGTGATACAAAAATATTAATATATCCAAGTGCCAGTGTTCATTGATCAGTATCAGCATGTTAAACTGGTGTTTTTGATACTTATTTTCCATAGCATGTCAGTACAGTTTTTCCTCACAGTACAGTTTAGTGAACACTTTTAACATGAGAACTGTGTACATTGAGAGGTTTATATTTGCCTTTCTACCTTGAACTTGCACAAAAGAATGAGCCAGTGCTCCAAGCTCTCTACAATACATTCATGGTCTGAACCAGCAGCTGCACAGCATGTGGCTTTTATCGTGGATAACATGTCTTGGTATGACATGATCTACATCTACATCAAAATTCATGAGGAACACAGGTGCAAGTAGTTATTTTTGAAAACATGAAATGAAACAGTAAATTTCCTTCACAGTTGGAAGCTTAATGCATAATATATGGTTAAAGGATACAGGAATTTACCTGCCAGCCGGCGAGGCGCAATCACACAGACACCGTCACCAGCATAGTGGCTACCACCAGTAACCTCGTGATGGCAGAGTGAAATTGAGCTATGCGCCAATGCTATTGCAAGTGAAGTTAGTAACAAGGGAGTTGCAGCAGATCTGAATTCAGTTTTTAACCCAGAACATTTTGTGCGTGACTCTGCAGTAGAAGGTGAGGCATCTGCGGGGCTTAGTGAACATCTTGTGCTCCTTCCATCTCAAAGCCGCGGTGTGTTTTGGACCACACATCTTTCAGAACTGCCCTCCTCCTGTGCCCTTGCCACCACCACTATGTCTGGTTGTTAGCCAGCAGCCAAATGGACCTTAGACCCCTATAAACCATACTTGGCACAAATGTTCCTGCACACTGGCCACTATGTCCTCAGCACCCAAGTCCCAGCAGTTTCATCTTAGTCCTGTCTGCTGGGGAAGACCCAAAGCTGTAATAGATATAGTGGCGTTTGTGCTGCCGGAACAGAGCCTCTATGCTGTCCTTCTTATTTCTTGTCTGTTGGATGACACATCCCATGGAGGCTTGGATCTTCCATGTAGTATTTCTCTTCCTCCTTATCTTTTGTCCGCCCAGCACCTTCTGGGTTCATCCCAGGGTCATCTTCCACGTTTATTATATCGGTTTGCTTCATCTTGGATCGTTACATATCATCGAGCAGTGCCAGGAGTACTCGCTCAACTCAGCCAGTATTATTCACTATATCTGCAGTTGTTTCATTACGCCTTACCGCTGGCCAGATGTGATTCCGCGAGACCACACAGCAGAGGAAGAGAGGTGATAGAATGTCCTTTGAGTGTAAATAATATTAACACGCAGAGTTCTGGTGTTCCGGCGTTAGGGCATTGCGTGAGAGGTAGAAAGAGACAGAATGTTTCTTCCGCGTTACCTGACCAATGGTTATCATTCAGAACGACAGTACCTCATTCCTGCATCTGCGGTCACCAGTGACTGTAGCGATGTTGTGCTGATGCAGTCACATACACACAGCATTTTTGGTGGACCGAGTAGTCAAGCAAAAACTGTAGCTGATTTAAATCTGGCTTCGGTCTCCTTAGTGAATCTCATCTTGTGCAGCCGGTTATGCTCGGCTCCCAGCAACGGACCGACCTCGATCAGTATCCTTCCAGCTGAATTTTGCCTGGGAAGAACAAGTCACAGGTGTTTTGGTCCGGCGAGGTGCGGGGGCAGTTACTGTGCTGGAAAGTTTCAAAATCAACGCGCTGTAAGCGAGCAAACTGTCATGATGGTGCAGTAGAATTCAGCGTTGAATACCTGGTTCCCAGGGGGACAAATTTACACGATACGCCAACCCAGCGACGACCACAAAAACATCTCCTCTATTTTTCATATTGACTGAGTCACTCTAGTGGGTGAGAGGAACAATGGTCTAGTCCCTGCTGGATTTAGTCGTGGTTCTATCTGATCACCACCGGTAATGGAAAACAAAAAGCACTGGTACTGAGAGTCTCTATAGTTTCTACCCCTGTTGATCACGTTGCAGGCATAATTTAACAACAATATAACACTGAAAGCTGGTATCAATTAAGTTAGCTTTATCATTTCACCCTGGGGGCTATGTTTCAATTGAGACAATATGAGCGCCACATAAAGCATAACATCTGCTTAAAATGTTGAAAATTATTTATACTCACTTATACTACATATTGTTGGCACCACCGAAAGTTTCTTTTTCTAGTTTTGAAGTTGTTTAATAAATAAATAATCAAACAAAAAGTTAGCTGAGCCGTGAAAATGGGGGAGCACACAAGCTTAACACTGATCCAAAGTCGATTGACAAACACACAAACCAAGAATCTCCTGAAGCTTATTAAAGTGCTGTACTTTTATTAGTACCAAGGATTTTCTATGTCTGTAAACTATTTGGGAGAAAAAGGTGTCACATTTCAGAAAAAATAAATCTATGCTAGCTCAAAACATTTAAAAATTCCCTAAGATAAATAATAGTGTGACACTGAAATGGGCAAGCAGTGTATTTCCACTACTATTTACTAGTACATCCCTGCTCCAAAAATCAACAGTGGGTGACAGTTTGACATAGTTTATCATCCATGCTAGTCCAGTTTGTAAAAGTGTCAAAATTTCACAAATTCACATTTCGAAGCTGAAAAATACCTTTAAAGACGCCAGTCTGGTCTCAAAATGTACTCAATTGAGCTGAAAATGACTGGAAACAAGGCATTGTTGCTTGTTCCCTCCAGCCGCCTCAGATTCTCAGCACGACACAGCATCTGACATCTAGTTTGCAGGAAGGAAACCAGCCATGGACACTAGTGTGTTAGCAGTGGTGTCAAATGACTGACTCCTCCACCCCGGTATGTTTGAAAACTGTGACCATAACAATCATTAACATACACACAGCGGTCCAGATGAGAATTACTAAATAATCATCAGCAGGCCATTTGCTCACCCTGCGCCAGCATCACTTACACACACACACGCTACGTCACATGTTGTGCTGCTCTACTAGTGCGAAAGATTCAGCATACATCACTTGCCAGTAAAGCAGCAAATTAAAGATAGTTTTTTTTGATTCTGTTATTAATGTGAATGTGTCAAACGAAGTCAGTCGCAGTTCAACCGGCTATTGTCATGGCCAGGTACCTCAATCATGAATAAACAGAAGGGATCAGTTTGCGCTTCAGACATTAGTGCTTTGACTGAAGATTAACTGCATAATAGAATGGGATTAATATCTTAGTCAGAGGATTATGAAACCAGGCCACCTGTGTGTATATTTTAATTAGGTGGATATAGAGGTAAATTCTGAGGAAAGAAAGCCACAAGAACTAATATATTCTTCAAGACAAAACAAATCTTTCTCACCAAAGATCATAGCTTTTTTAACGATCATTTGTAATACCATTTTAAACTGTTTTAATTGCTCATGGAGTCAAAACAACAACTTGCTACTGCAAATTGTATAAATAAAACTGTATCCTCCACTTTGGCACAAATTTTGGTTGAGATATGACATTAAATGAGATTTGAATTGAAAACAAAACTGGTGAAGCGATTGTAGAGGCCCTAAGTAATAATGATCCAGGTGTCCTCTCAGGAAGCACTAGTAGTGCATGCATCACTGGAGTACCACTCATCACAGAGGGCGGCCTGCAATTGGTGGTTTTGGCAACACTACTATATGGTACAAATTGTTCCTAATAGTCTAGTCTCCCTTATCTCACGTTTTCCTTGTTAGTTATCGGCTATAGCCCTAAAGCTTTATCCAAACCTGATTTTAGCCTCAAAGAAGCGTAGTTATGGTGAGTTCTGCCTTAGCTTCCTAGAATCAACAGTGTGTACAATGTATTCAAAATAAATATTTTTATAATATGTTTTTAGTAATGGCTTTATTCTGCATGTATTGCGCACAAGCCTCTGTCTGTGATGCAAAGCTCTGTTAATACCGCCTTCTAGGCGTCTGCTGTGAAGACATGGTTAACAATTAGGAAACCCCTTTGATCTAAGTTTTAAAGTCTTTTAGTACCACCCAGGGATGTCCGGAACTTTGACCCTGCCGCACGCCTGCAGCGAAGGTTCCCGCCTCTCTTGCACCTTCTCAAATATTTTATCCGCGTACCCTGCACTTTATGTGTGAAAAGGGCAGAAATACCAGGAGTTCTAAAATCTGCTGTGATCAACAATTATCATGTACTGTTGTATGCCGATAAGCAAGCACAGACCCTGAATTTTAATTTGGCACCGGCCCCTGCGCATCAGTGTGAGTGAATGGAATTTTCCGAAGAATCGAAGATTCCTGTGGCACTAGTCAGTGAGGATTGCCACACTGGCATGGAAAGCGGGTTTCAAATAGAAAAGCAGTCACAGCGTGACATGGTGATGGCCAATAATTGCTAATGGGTGTAGAAGGAATATGTCACATCTTTTTTTTTTTTGTCCTTCAATGTATTCAGTTTTGAGCAAATTAAAGAACGATTGCATATATGGGGCTCTTGTAGATAATATTTTATTGAAATACATAAAAGAGGCTTCAGCGGGGTTAAAAGAAGCATGTCAAGAGTATTCTAAACCAATGATTAAAGACTGCTTGGTGTGAAAGCGCATTGAATAACCAATGTTTTAAGATTAAGCTATTTTTCTCTGTCATGGCACATAAAATAAACAATATAAAGATCATAGAAATTACATCCCTTTACTGCATCCACATCAATGATACCACTAATGACTTCTTTCCAAAATACCTATGCCCAACCATGGTTTCAGTAATTAGGTCATCTGTTGGCACACCTTCTAATGCCAATAACTACCTTCCTACATGTGGCTTTGCCAGGTTTCACCACAGATTTAGAAGGAGAAGAATTGAAAGAAAAATGGTAGCATGTTAATAATCCATTTTCGCACTGTATTTTGGTTCAATGAACCACAGAGCCTGGCTGGGAGTTTTGAATCAGCCCTTCTGTCATCAGCAGCCACTGAGAATTTTGTATCTATACCGCGAAAGAGACTGGTTCAGAGAGAGGAGAGGGAGTGATGGCAGTGAAGGTCAGATGAGTGGAGTTCAACTGCTGCCCAGGCACTTGGGCGGCCCAAGGCAGCCACCTGTTTATTTTGCATAGTGGGGAGGCCCTTTACGTGATTTTTGCCACATCAGAGGAAAGAGGTTTTCCTCAAGCCTTTTCAAAATAGGATTTGGTAGATCCCAGGTTAGCTGTTTCTGTTTTTTTTCAAGTCTCCGTGAGAATACGTTGATGTACTAAACTGCGTGTTTTCGTCCAAATGTCTCAAACAAAAAACAAATGATACAAAGTTTTTGTCTCAGTAGCTCACACACAGCTTATAAATCTCTATGAATTGAAAGATTCTAAATATATATATATGAGAAATATGCATAAAAAAATGAAGACATAGTCAATAATAAAAAAACCTTGAGTTCGATTTTCTGTTAGCACAAAACAATTCTTTAACAAAGCACCCTTTCCGAACAAGTGTTTTCCTAGCAATTCAGTTTTACCCTCTCCTAAGAGTTTAAAGTCCGTATCATCCTGAAAAGCTCCAATTCTTTCCATTAAGCTCATGACACTGAAACCACATCAGTCAGAAATTAGCTAAATTCTGTGATGGCACTTGTTGCCCTGTGTAAGTAAATTTAAGTCTTCAAGGTTTTCGGGAAGGAAAATCAACTATACTGCGGATCAACAGCTCATGCTTGTAACAGCATTCAAAAACAGTCTCCTCCATGTTCAGCAAAGATAGAGCCTTCACTCAAAATCATTCTTTCCTTTCATAGTGTTCTTCCTGATTCCTGCACCCACAATCAGTCAGTGGCACAATCAGTGCTTAACAGAGTACCACAAGATCTCAAGAAGCGAACTGTCATCTGTGACATTAGCCTTGTACACACTTTAACACCCACTGCCAAAGGTGTAGAAACCATCAATATTAAGTGTTCAGTAAACATTTACTTGATGCTCCTAAAACACAGCAACCAGTTTATATTTAATACCAAAAAGGCAAAGCAATATCCTGTAAAAAATGCACCATATCTTGGCAATATCTGTCGATATTCTGGTTAGAAATCAAAGATTTGAACTATTATGCCGAACTGATGAAATTGGCGCTCAAAAAGAGTTGAAGACGAATGAGAGTTCTAGACGGGAAAGAACAAACATGATGATGTTAGTGAGACGAAGCACAATTTTATGCGCGGGAAACCAAATGCAAGATTGTGAGAGGAAGTGAAAACAGCGAGTTTGTGCTTACGGCACATCAAGCCAGAACTGTATCAATAAAGGACCAGTTGAAAGTTATGGTTATATATATACAAGGCATAATCTTGATGGACAATCCTTACGATCAGCGGATCCATAAATAGCTCCACACTGATCTCATCAATAGATGGGAAATGTCATGACAAGTCTCCGCTCTCCACTCTAATGTGCTGTAATGTATAATAGTGTGTGTGTATGTGTCTGTTAATCAATTAGCCTAAATTAGCCAAGTTTTAAAAAGATGATCACAAAGTTGTTAAAAATGAGCTTGACAGTCAAAGCTACAGGAATGGTCACATATAAACTGCAGGTATCAGTATAGATACAGCTGTGAAGGTATTTGAAGAATTCCTGCAGTGACATCGCCATCTAGTGCTGCACATCATGTTGAAGGAAGGGAGCAATGCATCAGGTTCATAAACAACAGTCGCTGATTAATTGTTTTTTTAATTAATTGGTCATTAAATTGGATCATGTTCCACCTACTGATCCTCTGTCTCACTTGTTGCTCTGAAGAACTAGAGATATGCAGTGGTTAGATAAGGTATCTGGCACCTAGACATCCCTCTTCAATTGTTTGCATGCTTGAAAATACCTGGATCCAGTGACCTTTTGAACAGTTCCTCTACACTGTGAAAGAGGGTTACAGCCTCCTCTGCAGCTCTTCTGCTTCTGTGTGCTCATGAGTACACGGAGACGCGTGTGAAACAGGAAACGGGGAGAGAAACGTGAATGTAAATGATTTTTAATTTTTACAGTGTTTTTCTTTCTTTCTTTCTTTTCTTGGGAGAGCGGGGGGGTCCAGTTGGCATGCCAGGTCACCATAATTGATTCTGTTTAGTTCAACAATGTAATTGTACTGTAATTTCTACACTATATTTCTGACTCTGATTGCACTGTTTCTCAAATAATGTGTAGATTGACTGGGACATTGTTAGCTGAACCTTTGGGATCTGGCTTGCTCTGGCACATCCCAAAGATGCTTGGTCAAATTGGGATCTGCGGAGGATGTTTCAATACGTTGGGCTCTTTGTCATGTTCTTTGAACCATTTATGAGCAGTTTTTGTGATGTGGTGGGTGCGTTGTTCCTGCTGGGGGAGGCCCCTTCCTTTGGGGAGTGTGGTTGCCACAGCAGGTGTGCTTGGTCTACAACAGTGCTTAGATGGTTTGTACATGTCAAAATATTATCCAGATGAACACCAGGACCCAAGGTTTCCCAACAGAACATTATATTGTGACGAGATGAACAATGTTATTCACTTGGGCTAACAGGAACAGAGAGCTTAGGCTAGGAGGTTAAATTTGGGCTGATCTCTATTATATCTACACCAGTGGCACCAACATGGATAGGCTGCAGTAAAAAGTTGGTGAGGCAAGGTTAAAGGGGATTGCATTGAGCTGACAGATTGTGAATTTATCTGTAAATAACCTCTAAATTAGTCTGGTGGCTTTGATGTAGTGCCTGGAATAATGACAGATTTCCTTTTCTTGGCAGGGGGAACACCATGGGCTACTCTACAGTCTTAAGATTGAACCAGCACATGAGGTGATATTTTCAGTCTGTTTTATTTTACAAGTGCAAAACTCTAAAATCCAATTCTGTTTTATTATTGGTGAGATCCTTTTTTTTTTAAATGTACAATAGGCCATCTAGTATTCTAGTGCCCCCAGTGAACATAGTAATCATGTATTTTTCTGCTTATTCAAATAGCATCTGCCACAATTCAAAAGTAAGACAATGTCCAAGAGCAAAGGCCTACTTTCAGTCTTGTCAGGTTAAAAATAAGGCAGCAAGGAGGAGGACAGGTATAGCAGTAATACCTCTCCTTACAAGCATTTCTCATCAATGATATATTCAAGACAGTGTGTCATTTGTCACAGTGCCTTGGTCTGTACAACGATTCCCAGTTGTCTCTGCTAAAATTTCTAGAGAAGCAAAGAACATGGATTTAAATGAAACCACATTTCAATAATGCAGGTTCCTCAGGAGGTCCTGGCATAGTATATTCTCTGCTCCCTGCTGTGTGCAGTGAGTGAATGTTATTGTAAGAATATTAAATCAAAAGAATCCTAAGGAGGATCATTCATTATTCAGTGATCTGTCATCCCAAACAGGAACAGTAAGCAAGAGAAAGACATAGTCTGACTGTGTCAGGGATAAATAGCAGAACGATGCTGCATATATGGATGTCTACACATAATAGACTGCATGAAGTGAAGTGTAATGTGAGGCAATAAGCTTTTCGAGTTGATAAAAAAAATTAGCTCCTGTTTTCTAGGAGCTTTAAAAATGTGAAAGAAGCATTATAGGGTATTTTCAAAGTTTGTTTAAGAGAAATATGCATACAAAGCAGAAACCACCCTCTCAAGTAATACAAAGAAGCATAAGCCTTTATAACCTGAAAGGTTTAGCCTGGTTGGAGTTTATACTACATTCAGCAAGTTTGACTTTCTGCTCACTTTTAATCCACTGGAACAGAAATGATTCCGAAAATGTCAATTCCAGTTTCTGAGAACTGAAGGTGACATCCTCAGATGTTTTGTTTTATCTGATCCACAGAGACCAGAGACCCAAAGATATTCAATTTTCTATCATGGAGGCAACCACCAGATGTTCACTTTTGAGAAGCTGAAGCCTTTAACAATTAACTCTAAACTTAACTACAGAGAATGGTGGAAAAGAGATGGATTAATTAACCATTAAAACATTGCAAGTCAGGGGTGCCCCCGCAGTCAAATGGTTGGGGCGCGTACCACATGAGCCTAAGTGCCCTGAGCAGCTGGTCCCAGGATTGACTCCCGGCCTGCCCGGACCCTCACTGCGTGTCATTCCCCCACTCTCTCTCCCCGTTTCCTGTCTCCTCTCCACTGTCCTGTCAAATAAAGGTGAAAAGCAGAGAAAAAAATTAAAAATAAATAAATAAAAAACATTGCAAGTCAGAGTGTCACCACTAGAGAGCAGGATTGATCATCTCATTTATGCAGCTCACTCAAACATGACCATGTACAGTTTTACAGTATGATATTTCTGACTTCTGAAGATTGTACACTGTTATGAAATTAATGTTAACAACAACGATATCAATCTGACATAAAGATAATTGTTGGGGAAATTACATAAAGAACTGTTGAAAGATGATTATAGCTGTAGGCCTCTGTGGATACAGTTTCATGAGACAACAGATATCCATATCCTCTTATTCAAATAAAATATTATTATTACATTATAGATAATGATTATGATAACCCCCCAAAAAAGGGAATAACTAAGGACAATGCCTACTTATTAAATCTCCTGAAATGTATTATTTGTCACATCCTAACCACCACTGTTGGGCTGGTATCAGGTTAATCCCACAATCTATTAGGTAATCCACAACAATTCCCAATCCTGTTGTGGCACTTTAAATAATCTCCTTTTAAAATGTATTGGTGTCAGCATTCTGTGACCACTAATGCAGATAAAGTTTTGATATTTATTTTTCACATAAATAATCTTGCTCATTCTGTTAAAAAAAATCCCAGAATGCTCAGGAGAGGCATGATAAATTTAGTTTCCATACGAGAGAGTAAAAACAACTTTGACAGAAGCGGCGTTTTAATAGGGCAAGTGAATTTTGGCACCACCAAAGGCACTTTCCTGTACTTCTTTTTCAGAGGGATACATGCAGCTCAGCTTAATCAAGGCAGCTGCGCACAAAGGGGGTATTTGTTTAATCATTTTGGCACTGACAGAGGTATGCACTGACAGCTTGGACTCACAGCCACTGCTTGTGTGGTGTCAGTGTACTGTATGCGTGTGTCTGCGAACATGTGTGTGTTCTGTCAATGCAGTTGTGTGTTTATGTTTCTGCTGTGTCTTTATGCATGCAGCCGTCTTTATCAGTCGGTTTTGTTTTCTATCGACAAAAAGATCTGATATGGTTCATAAAAATCCTGATTCTTTTGTGCATTGTGATGTCTAAGACAACAGTTAATAAACAGGACAGGAAGAGTCTACAGCAATGCTAGCAGCTCTATCAGGCTGAACTTAGGCATTATGCTGTCCTCAGCTAACTTTGGTGTGCTAATATACTCACAGCCACAATGCTAACATGTTGATGTTAAATTGGTACAATGTTTACTGTGTTCACCTTAGTTTATTGTGTCAGCATGACAACATTTGTTAATTCACACCGACCTCAATATCATGGAGGATGATGGGAATGTTATTAGAAATAAACCAAACTACTGGACGCATTTAAAATTTGTCCTGTTGATTCTGCTAGAAGAGAAGTCAGAGAATCACCAATGTCAACATGAATGTTGTTGAGACATTTCACTCAAAACCACTAATGTCAACCTCATAGTGGAACTACAGGAAATGTCAAGAGGATCCATCATTGGGGCAGTGAAGGTCTGAAGTTTTTGTGCCAATCCATCCAGTAGATTTTGAGGTATTTCACAGAATAAGTGAAAATGCTGTTAGTTGGTTTTAAGCTTTACACTTTTGGAACCATGATGTGTTTACCAAATTTCATGGCAATCCATCAATAGTTGACATGGTATTTCACTAAAAGCCAAAAATGTAAAGGTGGAGGTGCTAGAGGAAAAGTCAGGGGATCATCAAAGTCAGTAGGCTTTACCCTCTGGGTGCCACAAATGTATGTACAAAATTTCATGATAATCCATCAAATCGGTGTTGAGATATTTCAGTCTAGACCAAAGTGGTGAACCAAACAACCGACCAATAGACTGACATTGCTACAATTAGAGCCATGCTGCTAAAAGTGCTAAAAACAGCATAGGTGTCAAAAGAATTGTGTGTGTTTCTTGTTACAGGCCTTTTTTACTAGTTGTCTAGCATTTATGTCTGGGTAGCTTATAACAAAGTAGCAGCTGTATTGTAATTGTCTACGAAATCCTTTAATCCATTGATGCCAGATCTTATTTCACTCACTCCGGATGGCTGTTTGATCAAGTGCTGGGACGGGCAACACTTGAGAGGTACAGTATATGCCTAGCAGCCATTAATTTTAAAGCTGTTATTTATGTAATCTGCAGCACATTCACCCACAAAAGTCTACCTCTAACCTGTCAGACACAACTTGAAAAGTGTGGTGCCGTAATGACCTGCAGCATAAAATGTCTGCTCACTACCTGAGGCCCT
Source organism: Lates japonicus (assembly GCA_033238685.1). Classification (NCBI taxonomy): domain Eukaryota; kingdom Metazoa; phylum Chordata; class Actinopteri; family Centropomidae; genus Lates; species Lates japonicus. Next base: position 3,010,594 of record BRZM01000038.1, on the reverse strand, counting down.
GACAGCACACTGTCAGCGCAGTGTCCACTTTAACTGTATGCCGCCAGCCTTTGAACAAAAAAGAAAGCATGTGGGGAACCTGATACCTGTTGACACAGTGTTTAAATGACAGTATTCCACAAACAGGGAGGCGGTGGGCCTCCTCCAGGGACTTGTATGAGCCTGCAGCTCCTGTGTACAGTTTAAATAGCTTGTAGATGATTAGAAGGATCAAATGTCCAGGGGATAAAACCACAAAGGGGTGCTGTGCTTCGTGTGAAAACATTAAGGTGCTCATTATGATTACTTACGACCTGTTGACTCACTAAAATTGCTGTGAAATTGGCCATACTGTTGAGGAATGCTGTGCCCAGACAGACAGTAATTGCATTTCCTGTTAGGTCCCTGACTTCTCCTCTCTCTCTCTCTACATGTGTGTGTGTGGGACTGAACACCTATTTCAGCTGCCCTTGATCAGTTTAGACTGAACTGACTGTAACAGAGACAGTCAGAAGAAATGAAGTAATATTGCACACATTACGCTCAAATCACATATAAATGAAAACATTCAGAGAGTTTTTGTCATTAGGATTTTATCATCATCATGAAAACAGCTTTTCCCAGACCTCACAAAGTGACCTAACCCAATTAGGTTTAACTCAGCTCAGCTCAGATTTTTTGATGCCATCGATGAGGAGAACCTTTACCCAAAAACATGATTTGAAAGCACAGTATGTTAGTGTATGTGCATGTGTGGCACATATAAAAAGCTCCTGCTGATGGGAAACGCACCTCTTGAAAATGGTTGACTGCATCCAGGCCTCCTAATGGTGCTGAGCTTAGAGAACAAGCTCACTCCTCCATGTCCTGTTCGATAAAACCAGGGTTTGGACCTACGCCATCACTCGGGGCTTGGCAGGATGCAGTGACTCGCTGAGGTTTGAAACCCCATTAAAAATTGTCACTTTATTTTAAGCAGCTGCCACACTTGTGAGTCCCACATCCTTCTGGAAAACCAATCAGAGCCCCAGAGCTGGCTGGGGATTGGCCAAACGACATTCATACTGTGATTGTCTGAGTTGTTAAAGTTTGTTTCCCCTAGATGGCTTTAGGGTAACGAAGGCTTTTAATTTTCTTGTCAGCTGAATTAAAGGCGTCTGTCCGGCGTGTTGTGTCTTGAGATGCTGGGAAGATTATTTATGAAACTTTCACTGCATACCTGACTAAACCATGATGGTTGTGTGTGGGCCAACCCATTTGTGAATTTGCTACAGCTAGACACTTCATAGCACAAACTGCCAATTCTCAAGGTTACCTTACTACAGCCCTCCTTTGTCAGCTCATAACTGCACTTCCACTGCCCACTGAAAAATACTCATCTGTGTTCCCTTGTCATGTGTCTGTCCACAGTGTACATATTTACTTACTGACTGCACAAAGAAGAGCAACAGAGAGGATGCAACAGAACCAAGGAGGGGACTAACTGGCAAATCACATGTGCTTGAGCTTACTGCAAGACACATCTTGTGACAGAGGTGAGAGATAAAATGCTCAGTTTATAGTGATTAGTTCTTCACCTGTTCTTTCAAGACACTTTATCAAAACTGATGTTGCCTCTGGGAGAAGTTGCAAAAGGTTTTCTAATTTGGTGCCTCTTTTCAGAGGCAATGACAACAAACACATAACTTAAATAAAGTAATAATGACATTCATTCATTTCTGACATATTATTACATTACAGATTTATTATGGTGGACGTCCTTATTCCAGCAAACAAACAGAAACATTAACCTTAATTTGGAGTTCTGTCTCCTGCCACCTGATATATTTAAGTAAAATATTCATTGTCCTCACCAACCCCTGGGGGAAATGTGTGGCTCTTAAGCTGCTTAATCCACAGTATTCACTAGCTAGTTGCTTACTTACTCTGTCTGGCAGGTAGTGTATAGAGCTTTTTTGCTGAAAACTGATTCATGTTGCATCTGGAAATGACAATGCTAAGACTGAAGAGAATGAACCAAAACATAGGAAGTTGATGTCTGTAAAACCAAAACAATGAGCTGAAACTTACCAAAAGGCTGCGTAAAGCTGAGAGGAATTGTAGAGACAGGGGATAATTTCCTGTAGTTTTGTCATTACGAGTATCTACCTTTCTCATTGTGCACTGTAATTAAGTGTGTTAATGTAAAAATAATAATTTAGACCTGCTTTAGCTTAAAACAAGCTAGAAAATGTCTTACAGCGCATATTGGCCAGACTTGGGTATCTGTTCTCTGACTTTGCATTTCTGTCTCTGTCTGGTTTTCTTGCACAACCATACATACACAAAGCCGCACAAACACACACACTCTCATGTATGTGGAACGGTTTTGTCTCGCTTGCTGGACATCAAGCTGGCAATTTAGTCCTTATAGTATGCAGATGGTTGGTGTCACTCCAAGGTAAACCTCAGCTCTGCCAGACAGAGTGCACACTACCTGCCAGCAGCCTCCGCTCTATCATGGTCTAGTAGCGTCCACCAACCCAATGCTTCGTAGTGGGCGTCTGCCTAGCAAATCCATACACAGTCTAGTTCCTGTTGTGCTTCTGTCCTCAAACGGCTAGAGATGAGTATAAACAAGCCCAGAAACCCAGCTGTTTATTGTTACAGGTATAGGCAGTCAAGGCCTAGCGACAGGGGGCGAAAACTCAACTGTTTATTTTATATCCAGTTCTGAAGTGTGCCTGGAGACACACAGAACAGGATGAATAACACATTTAGGAGGAAAGAAAAGACAAAAAGCAAAATAATCAACACTGGAGCAGAAAGATGGAGGGGGTGTGCAGAGGAATTTTGGCAGAATTCTGCAACAGCAGCACAAAATTGCAAGACCAAAAAGTTAGTAGAAACATGTTCTCTCAGTCCTTTAAAAAAATATATTTTAGAACTGCAAGAAATGGGGAGCAAGAAAGGCAAAACGGTTTTGTTTTTGTATATGAAAGTTAAAATGTTTGGCTAGGCTGGATGCCAATGCGGAGGACAGCCTGCTGTAGTTCCCCTGTTCTGGTGGGCCATGAAGCAGAGGTCAGCTAAGTCTGCTGAAATCAAATCCAGTGTGTCTCCCACCCGCAACAACAATGTGGCAGAATGGCCCATGGGCAATGACATGATTATGTTGTTGTGTTCTGGGCTAAATCTAAGGAGAAGTTCAAGCCCTGCCCTTGCTGTCTCTCTGGATTACATAGACATGCAAGGCCTGCCTAAGCGAAAGCCAGGTGCCTTATGCTATCGCCTTGTGTGGCACAGAAACAGCTGAATTAGCAGGACCTTGGCTAACGTTAGTCTGGCGAACTAATTGAGATCATATCCTCTTTCATGTTTGAAACCGGGTCGACATCTCTGTCAAACAGTCCTACAGTATTCAGCCCTGATGACAAAAGCAGATACACTTTGATGGCAAAACACCTTTTTAAATGATGTTTTTCCTGCATTATGCTAATGTAACAACCCCTGACTTTCAGCTCATAAGGTTGAGATGAAGTAAAACAAAATCCTTTTTCGACTTGATAACACATCTGCTCAGTGCAATGTGAAACTTAACTCCAGACTGGACGTTCGCTTGGTTGCAAACAGGAGATATACAGTAATGTGGCCTACACACTACAGTGGATATAAAACTGTTTGAAATGTTACACTGTTACAAGACCCTGCTTAATCAGAATGAGCCATGGTTTTCAGATGGTATTTAGATATGTAATGCTAACAAATGAGGCTTTGCTATTATAGTAACAGGCTCTTAATGTTATTTCAGCAGCCAAGTCTGTCTCTTTCTAGTGGTTAGAGGAGCTTAGACAATTTCCTGAGGCATGGACTAAGCATGTTTGGGTATGCACATTCTCTTCTTAGCGTGTAATTGCAATATTATTGCCATGAAATATTGGTATGCAAAGTCCATGAATTCAGCATTCGACATGGCAGCAGTGTGTCTCTTCAATATGTTGTAGGACAGCTGTTGCATTTGAATTTGGAGTCTCATTTAGCTGCCTGCCTGTATCTTCTTAAAAACTGCTGACACCACTTGACCACTGTATTCAATTGGACAAACATATTAAGATAATTGCCAGTGATTGCTATCAGTGATGAGATTTAGACTCAAACCCCACATGATATAAACACAGCCCAAATTCTGGGCACTTAACCATTTTCATAGATTAAATCTACACTCAGTGGTTTGGTCTCTATTTGTTCTTTTTTCAGTTTTTTTCCCTCCACCTCACACACCTCTCAGCTCTACATCAAGGAATGCATTTTCTCAGTCACGCCCCTGTGCTCCTGACAGGTAGCGACTGCATGAGAGGACAGTTTGTCCTGCAGAGCTATGCAGGCTGCAGGGGCCCATGTTTGGCTTGGATGCCAATGAATAACATTGTATGGAGAGAGGAAATTAAAAATGCAGGGTTGTAATTTACTGAAGAGTGGAACTGATTTAAAAGCTTTTTTTTTTTCTCGCCGCTTTGCTTGAAGTTTTCCAAATATGCCACAGCTGAGTGTGAACTGAGCTTCGTTGTACTGGCAATAACAAGCAAGGCAAAGCTCCCAGCTCTCTCTACCTTACCCCCTCTTCCTATTACTTCTTGGCAAAGACAGGACCATGCTAAGGTAAGCCTTCATGAAATCCAAATGCTAGACATGCCTAACTGATTTCACATCTCAAATAAAATGCAGCATTATGCTATCATGAGAAATGCTAAGGCATTTTCCCCTGCAGTTAGACTGTGTGTGTACCATATGCTAGCTTGCCAGGGCGATGAGTGATATTATGAACAACACTCTGATTATTGGTCTAACAGTGAGCATGTGTTGCCTGCTTGTGGTCGCTGTGGGTGGTTCCCTGGTGTGACACAGGTAACAGCAGATTAATAGTGTAATGAATCAGACTTTACAAGGCCCTTTGTCTCTCAATTTAAGCCACTGAATCATGACACTAAAAACAGTAGTGTTTTTTCCTTTCTTCTGTGCTATCTCTAACTGTGTGTGGACTAATGACAATGAAAGAATTACATATTAGGATGGAGTACCTCACTCTGGCTAGCTGCTGAGTTAAAGGAAACTGCACTTGGATTTTTTTTACGGCTTTCTCCCTTTATAAACCTCAAATTTGCTGCTGGGTAACTCAACCACTTCCTCCCTTCCTGTGAGATCAGGCAGTCAGGCAGGGTGAAGCCAAGCAGTGCAGGGGCTGCTGTGGCTTGCAAACAGCTGGCACGCTACTCACTATACCTTTGGCACCTGTGGGTGGGCGTCAACACAGTTGGCTAAACAAACAAGGCCATCATCCAGCTCTTACCGCAGTCGTGAATGCAGAATGGAGTCAGAGCGCCACCTGCAGCACAGGAGGCCAGGTGGCATGATGTGTATGTTGATCTGTCCCTGATGTGGCGTCAGGACAAAACTAGAGACTGCTGATATCAAAAAGTATAATTTTACTCCTAATTTTGTTGTAATTGTATTTCTTTGGTAGCACTTATGTGGCTGATGTTTTATTTGTTTCAGTCCTGCTGCTCTCCTGCAGATGGCGATGTTGTCCTGATTTGAGGACACATTGAGGCTTTGCCTTGATACTCTGGCAAAGCCCAAGCCACTATGTGTGAGGCCTTTTTCCTAATTGGGGACTTTTAACAAGCCTATGCAAATATCTCTCCGTGTCTCCATCTCCCGTTCCCTTTTGGCCTCAAGCCTGATAACAAAGACTTTGTCACATGATGTTGAAAATAAAGTGCAGCTCAGGGAGGGAGGTGACGGGTCGGGGTGGGGGTGGGGAGTTTTTGGCCGAGGTGTGGCCAGCTTTCAGAGCCCATACGCCCACGCGGGCGTCTGGTAGAACGTCAACTTCCAAGACAGAGAGGTAAACTAGATGGATGAAGTGGCAACTGATCTGTTTGTCTAAAACAAACACAGAGTTGAAATTTGCCTCCGTGATGGTCACATGGAAGACGTTAGGGCTGCAGGGGCGCACACCATTACCACCAGCGGAATTTTCCTAAAACAAGACAAGAAAGTCGAGGGCCAGATAGACTGAAATAAAATGAGCGAGGAGAGAAGGGGACCCTCCAGAGAGGAGTGAAACTTTCCACAGGTTCCCTGTGTTTATGTGGGGCTGGCAGGGCCTTAAACTCAGGAAAGGATGCTAGGGAAGTCGGACTTGTTGCTGAGCAAAGCTTCTCTTCCTCTGATCTCCTCACAGGCTGCCTTTCTTGCTATCTTTCCATCTCTCTACTCCCTCAATGTCTCCCTTTCTCTATCCCCTCTTTGCCCCCTCCTTTCCCTCTGTTCTCACACCCTAGATGTGCTGATGTGTGTCCAGGAAAAGAAGGCATTAGCAGGCCTAGAGGGCAAGCCTGGGAACCAGCCAGATTTCCCACTTTACTACCCTCCCTCCCCCTCCACTACTTCACCCATGATGACACAGCTTTTTCTTTTCCTTGATGGGAGCCCAGAACAATAGTGGACAAAGCTGAATCACAGACATTTTTGCTCGAGTAATAGCTTTTAGAGAAAAACTTTGAAAACAAGCACATTTCATGGTGGCTAGAATAGGTCAGTGAGCACAAATAAACATATCACATAGATTTATGTATTTATTTTTTGTCAGGAAAATACATTTAATGTACTGTTTGACGTATGTTATTTACATTGAGAGATCACCCTAAATATAGGAGAACCCCTCCAAATCTTTCATATAATGTCCATAATGTAGCCTATGTCACCATCGCCTCATCTCCATCAGCACACAGACGTTTACTCTTCAGCTCTCAGCCCTACCTCAGTCTCCAGGATGACAGGCACACTTGGGACTTTTGTATATGATAAACTATGTGATATGTAACCCCCACCGACCTCCCCTCCACCTTTTCCTCTTTCTCTTGCCTCTTCACATCCACCTTTTTTCTTTCCTCCTCAATAAATCCTCCTCTCAGATTTCTTGCTTTGCCCTTTGTTCGTCCCCCTGCTTCAGCCCCAGCTGCTGGCTCCCTGCCCACAGCCGAGGATGTGAGTGCCCAGCGACGCTGTGCGATCCCTGGGGATGGGGGAGCCAGTGAAGCGGGGGGTGGTAGAGGGTTGCTGATGGTGGTCAGAGTCTGAATGAGCTGAGCGGCCGCAGGAGAAACCACAGCGTGTGTTTGTGTGCTGTAGCGCGTGCGTTGGTGTGAACCCCCGTCCCATGGGTCAACATACTGTGTCCTGCAGATCCAATAACGGCAGAGCAGACCCTCATACATGACCACACGCATATATGCAGTCACATTGTGTGCTCATGTCTGTTCAACAGCTCACAAGCTCGAGGCTGGGCAGTGCCGCTTCACTGCTGTTGAAAGCATTATGTGTCCAACCAGTCTGAAGAGCGAGCCATTAGTTAGAAGTAGCTGTCATAAAGAGATTCCCTTGTCTAATAATGAGGTTTGTTAAGCTAGGCCAAACAGGGCCACTGCTGCACACTGCGGTAAAGCTTGACCACTAAGCTGAGCACTAGAGAGGCGAATGCGAAATCAAAGTTGAAAAGTCTTTATTTTTAATGCATTGTGCAGTAGAGACTCATCAGTGTGAGCCAACAGAGATTTGAAATCAGAGGAATGTTTGGATCACTGAAAATACATTTAAATACACTGCCAAGATCAATCAAAAATACAGAATTTCCCTTTGTTATCTGATGTGCTTGAAAGCGAATTGGTACGGGAAGACAGAAATAAATTACATAATTATTCTGTGATTGCGACATTTCTGGTATTTGGTATTTAATATATCTTTTCAAATCAAGAAAATGACATAGAAATTTTAGAAAACAGGCATGTTTATCATTGTGGATGGAAGCAATGACATAAATTGCTGAGAAGTGTTTATTGAATGGTTATGGCTTGCCGGTTCAAACCATGTTTGTTTCTTCATGCACTGAAATTAACACTATAAGCCCCAGTAGTATCACATTTTGCTGCTGTAGCTGGCCAAATGCTGCAGCGCATGCTTGAGGTTTTGCCTAATATACATCAGGTTTTATATTCCACACAACCCTCTGGAACAACTCATCCACGTTGTAGATCTCTCCTGCTGAGGGAGATGACAATGAGAGGAAAGTTGCAGATATCAGATTTAAGTTGGTTTCATTAACTGGTATATCAGTGCATGTGGCAAAACGAATGAAAATTGCCAAAGATTCTCTGGTTCCAGACTCTTATACGAGAGGATTTTATGCTTGGCTTTGACATATATGATTGTTAACCGATTGAGAAAAAAAGAAAGACAAGGCCATCTGTTACTTTGATAAAAAGCTCAGGTTTAAAGTAATCTCCAATGCCAATTAATGCAATCTTGATAGAGAACAACTGTTGATCTTGGTGCTTCATATGAAGTTCCTACATTTTCTTTATAGTCAGGAATGGTTCATGATGGTTTGACAGTAAGAGGCAAGAGTAAGAGGCAAACACAGTCTCTCTTCTCTCCTATGTCAACACCCCTGATCTTGGTGTAGCGGTGGGTAGCAGCGGTGGTTTGACCTGTCGTTGTATTAGTCCTGACAGGTCTTAACAGGATTAAAACCCCTCAGCCCACACTGAAAGAACAACAGGCAGAAAGTGAGACAAATCAGGACACAGAGGTTGTGCTTGTCATAATACACGTGTGTGAAGTGGACTGGATTAGAGTTATAACATATGCATGGCCTGCTAGGAGTTTGCATGTATATGTGGTGTGTGTGTGTGTGTGTGTGTGTGTGTGTATACATACGTTTCCCCAGAATGTGGTGAACACCACCTTCCAACCCTTTTCACACACTCACACGCTGTTTGTTTTTACAATTGCATTGTGGGACACCATTGCCGTGCTGCCCCTGCTCCCAACTGTCAAACAAGATTATTGGGGTTGCCCAGTTCTCTCCTCAGTACTGAAGACTGCTAAAAGACTGAGCCTGTAGCTTTGTCAGTGATGCACAAATGTGCAAAGAAACACACACTCGCACGCACAGTCACAGGTCAACCAAGACTACATTTTTACCCAACTCCACAGCAGAAATAGAGACATGAAGCCATAACAAATGAAAGTCTTTTAAAACAAAGGGTCCACTATTTTCAGTACAAACATATCCAAGAAAGACTGTTTCCTTTCTTCAATGACTGAAACAAAGACTCTTTAAAAATTGCTCTTTATAGTTTTGAGTTGCACAGAGAAATTGGATTGGGGTTCAAAGTCAACTCACTGAAGGTCTTCCCAGTACAACAAGAACCATGAAGCTTGAGAAACAGCATATGGCATGAGACAAGAAAACATACTAAGTATTAGACTGGTTACTGGAGTAGAAACCTGTGAAAGAAGGAAGAGGTATATAGTATTGGAGAGGTTTATAATCTCAGCAGATACTTCAAATTCTCAGATTAAAGCCCCCTAAATACCTCTCAAGTGTGGGATTTGACATGTAGTATGTTGATTTCTTTCCACTGATCTGGAAAGTGCATCATGTGCATGCAGCTACCTCGCCATCAAAAGCCCTGGGTCATAATTCAGGGGGAAGATAGCCAAATTCATATACAAGCCAACTTCCCTAGCTCAGGGCAGGGTCCGACTGATCACAATGCATGATTTGTGATGGAGGGGGATCCTCTGCTCTCAGCAGCCGGGCAGAGATACACACCAGACAGAATGCACACTCTCTGGCCTGCTCCCCTGCTTTAAGGCCCTATGTGCTGTATTGCTTGACTCTATTTAAAAATGTACACTGTGGCAGGTTTGAAAAATTTCACTGAAAAACACCCCTCTGTAGAGAGTTGACATGTCACACATTGCCCCCAGTCAGCCATAAATGATGTCACATCCTATTAGCCCTCCCTGGAAGCTGATCCTTTTCCTGTGTGTATGTGTGTTGGTTGGCTAGATGTGGTGCTAAGTCAGAGTCCAGACACCTGGAGAAGAGAGAGCGAAAAAGAGAGTTAAGGGAATAGCAGCTTCAGTACAGAGAAAAGGGGGGGCAATAAAGGAGGATAAAGGATGAGAAGCCTGCTAGAAGTTGTAGCCGTAAATCAGCCTGTCTCCAGTCTGAGAATTGCAGAGGATGGATGCACGTGATTTATGAAGTCTTTATAACCAAGGGAGGTGGCATTACGCAGAGCAAAGAGTTACAAATGGAGAGGCATTAACCTCTACTTGTGGCTGTCAGGTTGATACAGTTTCCCTCTTGCTCGGAGAAAAACTACCATCTGAAGCTGAGCAATGATCTAGGAGTTATAATCCTCCATAAAGGTTAGATATTCTTTATGGTCAATGGTGGAAAAAGACCCACATGTGCTTCTCTGTCATCACTTGGTTGGAGAAAGTGAACCTTTTACTTCTTCTCTTTGAGAGGGGCTGTTGGACAGGTTACTTAACTCTTTTAAGTCAGCTTCCTCCGTATATTTTACACTGCAGTAAGTAGGAATCCTCATGAAAATGAAAAATCTCTGGAGCAGAAACAGTCTGTGTGTTCTTCATGATGAAATGAGGCGACGGAGTAACACCAACAAAAGTGAAAGTGATAAATTCAACAGCTACGCTGTGAAAACACATCAAACCGAAAATCCCTTTTCCAAACATTCCAAGGTCGTTTGAGCACCTTTGCATTTATTTGTTTTTTAATTCGTTCTCATGCATTTTAATAGATCCATTACCTATAAATATCTGAACATACACAGGGAAGTATCCTTAACTCGGACCAAGAATAACAAGCCCAGGAAGGCTCAGATAGAGGGGCTGTGTGTTCATTATGATATGCAGCGTTCAATTGCCACATTAATTAAGCAGCTCGAGGCAGCAGTGGCAGGATGACGGACAGGCCTAGTCACTAGAGGCACGTCTGATACTCTGCCAAGTCCAGGCCCCGCTGTCCGGCTGCTGATTTATGGACAGAGCCAGAAGTCGGAAAAGTATCCAGGAGTCATATTTTTAGCGGGCGGTAGTGCTGTGCACATGTGCAGGGGCTTAGGCCGGCCCCATGGGATGCCATTCATCTCTCATCACTGCCATGCTGATAACATCCTCGTCTGTATAATGCACACATCCCATTCAGCAGATGCACTCACAAACTCACACTCACGGGAACCTGGTGGTGGTCAGCTTCCTACAACTGGAGTCACATAAATACACAGCCAGTGTTTAGATGACACTAGGTCTCTGGTATACTCTTTTTGTAATCCTTTTGTGAGTTTGTGATTTGCGGATGTTTAACAGGAAGTTATTGAGGAGTGTATAAAGCCTGGTTTCCTTCCTGCTCAGACAGCGCTGTAATTTGGCTGTTTGAACAGCTCTGCAGCTCCTTCTGTTTGTCCTCCTTTTTTCCCATTATTTCTTCCTTATGCTGCACTTCAGTCCATTTTAATCTGCACTTTTACAAAGCAAAGAAAAATGAGAGGCCATTTTCATGCCAGCTGTCCCTTGATGTATTCTGGTCGTCAACTGCACATGTGCAAATAATGCTTTTCCGTGCTCATTTGAATATCAGAATGGCTGATTATGAGGGTGGCATGCGTGAGCACAACCCTTCAGGGGCAGGGAGTAAAAAAGAAAAGACAGAAAGATGAAAGGACATTTGAGTTAGTAGCCATGGGTCTGGCATTGCATATCACACAGTCAAGACCAACAGGGGTCTTAAAGGATTCAGCATTAGTAAACAATGTGATTAAGATGGTTGCAATATTCAATAGGTCTGTCATTTTCAGGTCAGGGGAAATCACTGAATACTTGGCCCTCAAGTCAAACTGCAACATCTCCCTTTTTATGTGGATTGGAGTTTTTAGATTTGGATGTTAAACTGCCAATGTCTGTGTTTCTAAAATACACTGGCTGAGATACTTTCCAAAACATTATAATATGAACAACTCTGTGTTTTTATCAGATGGGTTTAAGCAAAGATGGTCAGTAGGTCAGATGAATGGAAAATATTTCAACAACTGTTTAAGTATTAGGAAAGTTTTGGGGTTTTTGTTGGGTATACATGGATATTAGACAGATGCTTGTCTCTTTTTTTTCTTCTCTTGGCAGTTGATAGTGAAGCTGACAGGAAACACTGGAAAAGAGAGATGGGTATGACTTGCAACAAAGGTCCCCAGCAGAAATAGACTCTGCAGTTATGTGGTGTGGCTGTAACCATTCAGACCAGGGTAGATATTCATCCTTAATGTTTTGTTTGCTGTGCAATTGCTGTGCAGTGGTATTAAACCAGAGTTGTCTTGGGTTTTTTTTTGTTTTTTTGTTTTTTTTTTTACATCGATTGCCATTGCTTTGTAATGAATAGTTCCTTTATTGGAATATTTTTCTCATATTGCAACTACTCAGACTTTCCGCTGCTGTTGTGGTGATTCAAAACTGCTGCTGACCTTACTTTCTGATACTGCCCCCGCCATGTGCTGAATTGCACCTTAAAGACACTTAGTGCTCATTTCTGAGGTTGTGCAGAACCAATGCTAACAAAGAACATGGGATGGGTAATTAAAAGCAAGTTTATCAGTGGTATAATGTACTGTATAAACTGAATTGGTAAGGGCCTTACAATGACATTTTTACCTGATCCTGAATCCCTGTCTCATAGAAGGATGCTCTGTCAAATTGTCCCCACATATGTTTGTGTGTAATTACTGCTAAGTGGGCTATAAGGCTGTATACAACTTTAAACTATAAATAAAAATTGACTGAATCTATCAGATGATAAGTGGTTGGCCTCTGTCACACATCTACTATAATGACTTAAAAGGCAAATGCAGACTACACAAAAAAGTCAGGGTGAAATATGTGTTACACAGCACTACATTTATCATACTAGATCAACACTTGGGAGTCATCTGATCTCAACATATAGAGAAAACAGAATGGTAATGTTGTGGTGATCGAAACACGCTGCATTTTTCATCAGTGTCAGATACCGGCAAGTGACAGGAGGCTGGAAACTGGCAGGAACACTTGGCTCCATAACTGCACAGTAATGACCAGATGAAATGTATTCATGTATGCTGATCTGCTGCTGGTTCTGCTCACAATGTGTTGCTAAACCAGATGCTATTTGCTTTCATTTAACTTCCCTTTTCCACCACTGAAAGCTGGTGTTTTAGCACTGATGAACACTGCAAATGCGTAGGTGTGTCGAGAAGAAGTTCTTGTGATAAAGTGATTAATTTCATCTCAATAAAGTCAAGACAAACAATAATAAATACTGCACACCATACTTGCTGCTGAAGATATACAGTAATTGCTTTCATATGAATACCATGCAGATCATGCTGTACCAGGCTGGCGCAATCTCATCATTACATTTTGGAAATTGATAAATGCTCTAATTTCTGTGGCACACAAACATGGAACAGAATTATAATAAAATAATTTTTCCCAAACCAATTTAAATAAATCATTTTGAAGTGATATCAGAATAAAGCCAAAGATGTAATTGAACCCAGCTTTCATATTGACAAATGAGAAAAAAAAGGAAACTGACTTTATTTCATTTGCCACTGGGATGGTGCCTCTTTAAGAATGAAAACCGCAAATTGCTCTCAACAATTCCTATACCTCTGGAGTTGACCACTTTAAAATTGGCCCGTTCGGAGATTATAAATATGGCTATTTGATGGCTCTGTTATTACGCCTGAGAGGGGGGAGGAGAGGGAGGGCTTGTGGCTGTAAGGCCGGATGGTTTCTCTTGATGTGGGCGAGAGCTTTGAGCTTCCACACCACACGCTTCTGTGCTCTGCAACAGGAAAAACACAGGAGATCATTTCCAAATGAAAATGCACATGCACACACACATACACACTCCATATGCAGCCGATAGAGTAAAGTGATAAACAAAATAAACAGCTCGTCCCGTCACCGCACAACACCCGAAGTGTTAGGTCGATGACAACGCTGGGTCCTGTTGCTATAAACAACAGACGCTCCATAAATTATGTGTTTTCATGTTGGTGTTTTAATAGGTATACCTCTTTCCATATGCGCACACCAAATCTCACTCCCCTGAATGTTTAATGTGGGTTTTTATTGAGCCCTTGAACTAAGACAAGTTTAGCATCTTTATCCATAGTTTACCTTAAAATGAGTCACTCCTTGTATCCAGTACAACATATGTATGTTGTTTACCCTCCCTTCTCGTTTTCTGTACGTGTGTACAGTGTACACATGCATGTGTGGGTATGGGAGTTACATTAGGCCACAACAGCAAAGGTCGGCAGGAGCCCTGTATGCATCATAAGTCTTTATTGTCCCTGGTGAGCAGCATTTCCAGTAAACAGGGCCATTATGGAGGCCAAGTTCCCCCTTTGTGTTTGTGTGCTACGAGGTCAAGAGTGGAGTCATGGAGTCAAACGGTGAATGGCAAAAAAGTAAATCCCACAGCAGGAATCCTTAACAATCTCGTTTTAACAAGAACCTCGGGTTGTTTTCTCTCTCCCCCTTTTTCCTCTCTGTTCCCTTAGCATCTGGCCATCTCGCAAGTACACACACACACTTCTCCCTCTCTTCCCCTTGCTGTGGGTAGCTGCAGCTAGGCTGACTCAGCCCTCCGCACTATTCTTGGGTCCTGACGAACAGTGTTGATGTAGCCTGTCTGATGGCCACACGCCATAAACCAGTCTTTGTTCCCTCTGCCACTTCTGCTGAGCTGTTCGCCCGCGCCTCTCCTTCCAAAACTGCTGCTTGACCGACCGACCAATTGATGAAGCGTAAGCAAACCACTTTAGATCAACAAAAGGAGTTTATCTTTCAGTAAGTGAGTGGGCCACTGTAGTGAAATGTGATACTGCAACTACTGCAGAGGCCTTACATAAAAATAAAAATGACCGCAAGTGTCTCAGTGTATTCCCATGGCCTTTGGGGTCAAGACAGTGTGTGAAGATGTTCTTTGGTAGAAGCTCACGTTATTAGCCTGGATACTTTAGGAAAAAAATGCTTTGATCCAATATTGCCAGAGGCAAGAAAAGATGTCAGTACCTGACGGAGAGGTATGCGCTGTCCAAGAGGAAATAGGATCGGAGAGAGTGGTTTGATTGTTCGGCATCACTCGCTAATGAAGTTTATTATCAAACAGACAAGCTTTGGACAGCTCTCATGACCGCAGTCTTAACAGTTAAATACATAACTATTCATCGTGGAGCTCTTACCCCTCTCACTTTCTCTGTCTCTTTCTCACAGGGGCCAGTTTGCCTCATTCCTTGGATCCAGTCAAATAAATACGGTAATAAACAGAGGGCGAGAGGAATGGTTTCTGCAGTTTGCAAACTGCCTGTCTACGCTGTCGCCCATTAAGATGTGAGATAAATTCAAAGCATGTCTGATATTAGCGCGTGGCGGCAGGGCTCAAACTCAAACCATCTGTCTGCGTGTAATCACGCAACGCACAGAGAGAGGGAAGGGTGAAAGGTATAACCGTCCCCGCGGAGGGCACACGCGGCTTATTATGAGTGTTGAGAGACACAAAAAAAGAGACTGCGTCCGTGAAAATAGCGTAACCGTCATCATATTATCGCATCTGAGGGGAAATTTGTGTTGCTGCTGCTCTCAAAGGGACAAAGAGACCTTTAAACATCCTCTGAGACGTGAGGAGAATTCTGTGCAGCTCAGAACGAGGATGATTGATGGGATGCCTGAGGACAGTGAATAGACAGGATAGACAGAGAGTGTGAGAGCGGCACAGACAGAGAGACAGAGATATATGCTGACAGAAAGTGTTGATCTGACAGCGGAGAGATCAGGAGGTGTGTATCTGGTCTCGCTCTCTGTGACCCACATGTCTGGATGGCGGGAAAGAGAGTGTATGCGTGCACACACACACACACACACAGATCTGGCTACCATCTCTCATCAGTCATCTCAGGAAGCAGACTCTGCTTTTTGATAGTTGACATGGCTGCCATCAGCTGGATATGGAAAAAGCCAAAAAGACTGAGGAGTTTGAAATCTTACGCTCCATCGAAAGTATAACCAACTTCAGCAGATTGTGTGGAATGTTTGAAAAGGAATGCAATCCTTAAAATAAGAGCCACAGACTACTTTTATCAGTTATATAAGGCTTA
The DNA here is from genome assembly GCA_033238685.1 of Lates japonicus. Lineage (NCBI taxonomy): Eukaryota > Metazoa > Chordata > Actinopteri > Centropomidae > Lates > Lates japonicus. The sequence continues at coordinate 2,994,563 of BRZM01000038.1, read as the reverse complement.
ACAGATGCCAACCACTAATCTAATGATGAATATCAAGTGCAGACTTTGTCAAAAGCTTTTATATTGAAGGTGTTGTGATTTTAGCAAATCTCTAGATCATTTTACCTCCTGAAATTGAAGGAGCTCGGGTAGCTGGTCATAATAAATTATGTCACATAAATCAATCCACTGAAAAGAAGAAAAAAAAAAGACCTGTGGAAGAAAATCTCCATTCATGATGGGAAGAATGAATGCATTGTCTGAGCAGCACTGTACTTCACTGTACGGCGTTCCGCGTTAAAGAGACAAATCACCCCAGGCCTTCATGAATGAAGCATAGTGGGAGGCCAAGATGAATACAGTACATTTCCCCTCTCTGTTTCCCTCTCAGCTAAGACATAGCAATTAAAAAGTCCCCATAGAAGCAGAGTTTGAAGGAGCCAGCAGCTCAGTGAGAGACACAGACCACGGCCTCTGCTCTAATTGAAACAGGGCCTGAAGTCTAACGGCAATACCCACATTTATTTATTTTCAGCCATTTAACATGTCTGAGATCTTTGTCTCGGAGAGCTAATTGCTCCTTCCGACAGGAAGACAGTGAGTCAATGGGTAGTTTATGTACAAAGAGATTTTAATCTGATCCCCCTCCTTGTTTTCAGCCTCATGGAATCAGTAGAAAATATGGAAAGTATGAGAGTCTTTTTCTCAGTGTTATAACAATACAGGATAATCCCCGCCTGTTTTACTAAGGTTGGTAAATATTTAAAGTGTTTGCCGGGGTGTAAACTTTTGGTTATTGCTCTAGCAGTAGAGGAGAGTTTGTTTTGTTGTTGCCTGCATCTCTCCAGTCCATTACATCATGAGATCATTTGTTTGAAAGTTTGATTAGAGATCTCAGAAAATCCACAAAAATGCACAAAATTGTCCGTCCTTGTTGGCCTGGCACGTACTGAATAAAGGCAGAAAAAAAGTAGGCGCTGGGTGAATGGAATGTAATCATGGTGAATTCATGGATGTCAGAGCACTGAAAGATCTTTTTAAAATCCCATCCGATGAGTCTCCCAGACCACTCCAGTAAAGTAGAAAATGGGAAATGTTATACTTTCTCTCTCATCGACCACACACTCGCTCGACTAGCTAAGTAACAGTGGAGCAGAGGCCACTTCTGGCGTAACCAGAGCTTATGATTTCTTTGTGCTCCCCACCTTCTGATTTTTCATAATGTCTGCATTGCAAGACCCCTTGTGTGTATTTTAAACATGCCGGCACACTATTTTATTTTTTATTTTTTTTGTAGCTTACTCTTTGTTTCTTCTTGCTGAATTAGCTGAACATCAGGTGAACAGAGAGGAGAGGAAGGAACCATAGACATGGTCACTGGCTCTTGTCTGAGCACATCTGTCTGCCAGCTGTGCATGTGTTTACACCTGACCCCAGCCAAGTCACCGTCTGGGTCGTTCCCTCACTCTCTCCTTCACATTACCTCTATCCACCCTCCCCACCAACCCCCCACCCCCCAAAAAAGGTTTTCCTTCCTACTGTCGAGGAAACTCTTCAGCCCCGGCTCAAATGAGCTACTGCAGCACCGCTCAGTGTCTCACCTCAATCACACACGCGCCACCAAGCTGGCCGAGCTACCACAGACTCCAAAGATTGGTTAGATTCAAAGGTGATTAAAGTAATCAAAGCAAACTGAGGTTATTGAAAAAGGCGGATCATATAAAATTTGGAGAAGGAAGCTAAGCCAGAGAGTGGTGGAAAAACTGTGACGGGATGGGACGGATTTCAGAGAGAGAGAGAGAGAAGGCCGATTCATGGTGGTCATACATGTCATGGCTCACATATGACTGATACTGCAATTACTGCTTTTCCCCCTGTAAACACTTGCATTGCATCATGTGCTTCTGCTTTAGCAAACAATACAAAAAACAAAACAAAAAAAAAACATCTCATTCAGAGACATTTCTGTCCTTTCTTTATCCAAATGAAACTGTTTTGAGAAGACAAGTGTTTACGCTCGCATGGACAAGGGGAAGTCTTAGTTTGACTGATTACTAAACAATGCTAATCGCCATGATAAAAATGGAGCATTAAAATCAGCGTTCGATAAACACGAGCCAGGGAGTCACCAGAAGATAGCCTTTGATACAAAGGGGTTTTTCCCTCGTCTTTGTTTTTTTCACTGTTCTGTAGGTGGCCAACCACTGGGCTGAGTTTGGAGTGTAGTGAGACTTTGGTTTAGAGAAGGACTTGGGGTTTTAGCTGTCATTTTGTGGAAACAAACAAATCTTGGTAATCAAAGTCACTGTTTGGAGTCCCATTCCATCTTGTCTACCAACCATGGGTTGTTTCATTAAAGGAATTTGTATTGTTTTCTAAGTGCTCTTTAGGTTCCATTGTTTACACATATCTGTATGTGGATACGATATTGTCGGCGTTTCTTTTTATTTTGTTTAAAGCCCCTTTAAAGCCCCATGAGTTGGCTGCTTACATTTTTACACCAATATTGTGTAAACATTTCAAACGCTGCTCTCATTTCGACCATTTAAAGACTCTTTCCATTAAATTTCCATTTTTTATTTATTTTTTTTATTTTCTTGAAATCAAATCATTTTTTCAGCAATAGACATTCATTGTATTATATATATTATATATATTCTGGAACTACCTCTCTCGAGTAGTTTTCATTGGAAGTGGCGGAGTCCGTGATTCCCACTCTGAATTCAGATTGCCTTCACATGCATAAGGGATATGATGCATGCATGTAATGCAGCATTACTGCTTTTAATTGTATCTAATTGATATCAGCCTCACCATTGAGTGTTCACTCGCCCACAGCCATATCAGAGCTGTGTTAAGTTCCTGCTAATGCAAACCTGCCGCTGCTTCACATTAAAACACTCAGCTGGTGAAATAAAGGGTGGCTTTTATTGTGAAGCAGTAACAGGAAATGCAATGTATTTGTCACTGAGGTTAGTGTTGACCGCAATTCATCATCAAAACAAGACATGGTTATTTTTGGAATTTATTGTCATTGGCTCATTTTTAATTTTTGGAAGGGAATAATGGAACAAGACAGAGTGGCCAGAAAGCGCTGTTAGAGCTGCAGGAAACAGGCTGCACATCTCCAACTTCTCAGCAAAGTAACAAACCTTACTGTGTCCTGCTGTTTTCTGGAAAATTATTATTGACAGACTTCTTTATTAAATTGGAACTTTTTTTGGTTGCACCATAAACAGATACACTAGTTGCCTCTCTGTTGTATGTCTGACAGAGTAGGTGGTCAAGGAGTGTTTGCTGTAGTATTAAACTTTAGTAGCTGTTGCCATGGTAACCAGGGTTGTCATCAAATCAACCAGATCTGAAATTTTAAGGATTACAACTTTTTCTGATCTGGAAATCTAGTTTTAAAATGAAAAACACTATCATTTCTAATATAATGTCTCTATTTTTCCATGATGATATGATATGATGACCAAAAGTAAAACCATATGAATTTGTTGGATACCAGACTTAATGTCCCTTATTTTGATTTTCTATTGAAATGTTTTTTGTACCCCAACTTAGGCAAAAATCCTAACTAAACAATTCTTCTAATTGAACCTCATAAATACACTGTAATACTACCAGTGTTGCTTCATAAGGGAGTCATGTAATTTTTCTGAAAATCACTCCCATGCAGTGGGGTAACAGCCATTGTCAGGGGCCAGGGGGTCTATGAAAGCCAATGGAGGCCACATGGATGAGCACGGCCTGGTGAGCCAGACAGTTACGGATCGCTTGCTTTTAATTAGCGGCTTCACATGCAGTCCGTGTGGAGCTGCAAGCCCACCGCAAACGCATGGAAGATGTGACAGTTCCCCCTTTGGGAGACACGGCCTGGGGAAAGGCTCTGGCATTACTACAGCGTCTCGACTCAACACAATGCCCAATGTGCACGCCAGACCCACGGCAATTAGCTTCTAAGGTTCCCCCTCGCTCTTTGCCTTCTCTCTTTCTTTTTAATGTCGGAGCTTGGAAAGGCTCAATATAATCAAGTCAAGAAAAGTTTATTCTGTTTAGAATTCCATCTGGTTCCAGGGGGGCTAATTTTAGCGGCGCGCAGGAGCGGTATGCAGTGAGGCTGCATGTACCATCCTACTTAGAGCGGTGGGGGGGAGAGCTCAGCGCAGACACCCAGGCTCCTAGGCAATAGACTGGCCGACTGGTGTTTCTAAACACTGCTGTAGCCGTTCTCCCATCACTCAGCACACCCTGTGTTCCAACAAAATGTGTCCCTCTGGCACTTACCACAGGATCCAAGACTCTCTCGCCCCCTCCACCCCCAAACCATCTTGCCCCCCTCTCTTTCCTCACCCTTCCTTTTTGCTCTGTATCGGTAACTTTACTGAGTTTCAGCAGTTGGGTATCACCTCAGCTGAGGGCCCAGCAGAGAGAATGACTGCGCTCCAAGCTGTGATGCTTTGTGGTGATAGTGCTGATTGGATGTGGCACTTAAAATTACCTCGGTCTGACTACGCAGTCATTACGTACGCCTGCATCATTTACAAGCAAGACGGAACGGCAAAATTCAATTCACAGGGAAAGTATTGTCTTTGTTTCTCTATATGATGATTGCAGGATTGTGACAAAACATAACTCTCTAATTTCAGGGTTAAAAAGCGATGTCTCCGGCCTCTCAAACTCAACATGCACATATGGACTTTCCATTTCAGAGTATGGCAGACATTTAATGTATTCATTACATATCATACTGTACCTGGAGTTTATGATAAAAGATTTAGATATATTTTGATTTCCCACTACCACAGCACAGCTTACTGATTTATTACCACCTGTATATGTATAGTCACTGAGGAATCACACCTGACTGAGCAGCTTTCACAATGTAAGGATCTTTTAGGTTGTGGAAAATTATGGCCAGCGAGACCGTGGATGTGGCTGCCTCATCCTCTCAGGTTTGTGTTTGACTGCGCTGAGACGGGGAATAGAGGCAGACTTGTCCTCTGTCAGGCTTACATTACACCAGAAGGGAAGCCTTTTCACGCCTAGCTGAAGAAACTTGAGAGAGCTTATATACGAGCTCTGTGGGACCTGCAGAGTCCAGTAGTGATTCAAACCGGTTAAGAATAACACACCCTCACCTACTAAGTACTGTTTGGGCTAATATTTTCTCTTTGGAAAAAAAACCTCTGGTCAGAGCACTGATTTGTTCCCGTCTCTGGACTGTCATTTGTCATCTCACAATGTATGTCAGCATTTCACCCACTGAGAAAACCCTGTGAATCCCCACTGACCATAAGTAGATTGTTTATGGTTTCACTAATTTGATTTTAGGGTATTTGATGGCTCATGGACAAGGGCAGCAGCCACATAATCACTGCAATGAGGCATTTATACCCTCCATAATTAACAGTCTTACAGTGAAAACATCATGGTTTTTTAACCATGGTATTATTTGTGTCCTGCTAATCAGAGAAATGTTTATTGCTCTCAACATTCAGCTGGGAGAATATAAATATCAGTTATGTGTTCATTTCACATTTTATAGTAGTGGTAGGAGATTCTAGTTTCCTGTAATTAATAAAGTTTAATTTGTGCAAACAGTGTTAAAGGCTATTTAGAGAAAGGGAATGAGAATCACAGGGAGTGAAATAATACTAAATGACATTAAAATACTATTTAACTATTAATAGTTGACTCAAATTTGCTGCGACTAAGTGTGCAGATAAAAACAGTAATTTATCCCTCCTGTGCAGTTGTTCCAACTATTTTTTTCTTTAAATAACCCTAAGGCGAAGTATGGATCGGTCATCAGAAAATGCCGTTATTAATCTCTGTCTGTAGTCTTAACAAATGAAGGCTACAATCATATGGAAACAATCTGGCCCTTGCCCTCCAAGAGACAGAAAACAGAGCCAAATGAAGAACATCCTTTCTCTTAAGACCTGTAATTTGTTTTTATTACCTATTAGGTAAAACACCTCATTTATCAATGTCAAACTCCTCACAAAATGATAGCTGTCCACATGTAAATCAGCTAATGCGATGTATGGTTCAGAATTAAGTGGGCTCTTTCTTATGAAATGCTCTACTCTGTGGGCTCAGTGACCCAAGCTAAGCCACCCACGACCAGACGTTTTTCTTTCACAGGGCTGTGCTGGAAAAACCAAGCAGAGAACACTTAAAAACAGAACTGATTAAGCACAGACCAAACTGTGTTTCTGTACCCCACACAGTAGAAGCCGGGGACATGAATGTCTGTGTGCGGGAATCAGCGCTGAAGGTTGAAGAATGGAGGATAATATGCATTTTTTATAATTTGCATTTTATTTGATACAGTAATTTAATGCGTATATTCCATAAAAAGGGATTCAGGTACAAAGAGATTCCTTTTTTTCGGACCTAAAGTTTATTCCTTCTACTTTCTCTGAAATAAATATGTAACCTCATAACAGCTAAGCTACACATAATCAATAAAACCTTTGATTCTGAATACCTTTGGACAGCCTACTTTAAATAACTTGCAACTTCATTTCTCATTGACATGTATAAATATTTTTCTGTTCATACACCAACGCTTTAAGTTACAACATGCCAGTCACATTGGAGGATTTTGTCATTTTTTGTGTGCGTTCATAGAGAGAGGTGAAATCTCCCTGTTTGCCACCATCCACAAGCGCCTTCATGACTACTTATTCAACATATTACATACTATGCCATCATAAGCAACTCAGACTACTACTCTCAGCAAGGCAAAAGCATGATGAATGACAAGTCTTGTCTGAGCCGTGCCAAGTAACACAACTCAAAATACATGATACGGAACCATCCAATACTACCGTAGAGCATATCTGTCAGTCTGGCAGGGCTCTCCAAAACAAGGACCACACACTCTTTATTAGAGCCAGTAAAATGTCCCAAAGACGTGGCTTGACTGTGCTTTCTGCCTAGCTACCATGAACAATAGTAGGATTGTGCTGCTCCTCTCTTTTTCTTTTTGTAGGCCCATTATTTTTTCTAGCATTTGTTATTCTCACTTAAACTACAGACTGGCTCCACGAGTGGGCCACAGCGTCTCAGAACCGGGCCTGCTCAGGCCAGGAAAAACCCTTCGGAGCCAGACGAATAAAAAGCCAAAGCGCCGACGCCGCGCGGCTCCCAATCTGGTTCCTGTCAGGGGGACATCAAGGGAACACCCGCAACGCAATCTCCAAACGTCTCCCCTTCCTTTTTCTCCCTCCCTTGCTTCTCTCCCTCCATCTCTCCCCACCCTCCTCAAGCGATACGTCTTACAGATGACTGAACCATCGCCAAATGCTCCCAAAATGCTTTTTTTTCTCCTCCATCTCTCTTTTTCCCCCTCTCGTGTCTCTATGTTTGGAGCCAGCCCACATGGATTGGGATCAATTTAGGATGAAATGATAATTACCCTGTCAGTTTCAATTCCAACGTGATGAAGTGAGAAACAGGAAATGTAATAAACATAAATGGAATCTCAAGCGCTTTTGATTGGGAGCGGAATTGAATCAGACTCCACAAACTTGGTCGAATTGTCAATTCCGTGCCATCCCTGCTGAGAGACAGTTATGCATTTATGCCTCGTCTCACACCAAAATGCTGGATAAAGCATATTGCTGCAGATAATTACCGAATTCCACATTCAATACCAAGACTATATGCCTGTTACTGTTTAGTTTGGAACTTTATACATAAGAAATGATTCGTGTCACATCTTTCCAGAGGGAAACTCAGCAGCCTTTCCCTCCTCCAAAACCCTCAGCAGAAGCCGCATATCTCAGTATATTTGATCGCCACATCCAGCACCTGAACCAAAGTGAGTTTGTCGTTTTTGAGCATATTTGGCGTTGGGAGATCAGTGATAGTGCGCGGCTAACGGTAGCCAGTTCTAACCCTGTCATGTCGGCTGTTCCACAGCTGATGTATGGAGCTGATTCCTGGCGGGCCGTGCTGCGCTGCCTGGATTTGTTTAACCCGGCAGATCAACCTTCAGACAGGAGCATGTGTGCAGGTAATGGCTGCCAGATGAGGTGAGGCCAGCTCTTAGAGGCCTAGTGGATGCTACGGAGGAGGAATGAAAAAAGCACATACACACTCACATGCATATACAAACAAGCACATAGCCCCTGGAACTGCTATGAAAGACAACAACAAATGTGCAAATAAAAAAGTCAATATTTAAAAGCATCACAGCCCCCCCCCCCCCACTTATGTAGGTGGTTCATTGAGAGTTTAAGTTATTGGATTCTCAACATGTTGATATAAACCTGAACTAATTCTAGGCTCCATTTGCTGTTGTGATGCCAGTGTGGCTTTAAGCTGAGCCTTCGGTGTGCCAACGGTTGCCAGATTCTATCCGCACACTGGCCGGCAGTGAGAAGTGAATGGACTCGGGCTAAAGGCAAGGTTGCCAGGAGGTGTCTGGACATCGGTTTGGCCTGACCAACCACAGTCTAGCAGGATGAACAGCCCCCTGTAATGAGGATTCACTAGAACTAATAGGTCTTTTCCAGCTTGCATATTCATTCACAAAGCAAACAAATAAATGTCAAAGATTAAACTCGGCGGGTGCATCTTTGGCACGCTCCACGACCACCCAGGAGGCCACAAGGACTCCGAATGACGAACTTAGCCGACAACCACTCAAACAAAAATACACTAAAACAACACCCTCTTACTGGGGATGCAAATAATTAATTGTGCATGTATTTTAGAGCTAATATTCGCAATGAATGCATCTTCAGCAGTGAAGATTTTAAGAAATGTCTGAGCTGTAGATGTTGGCGATTTTAGAATTTGCAATTTTAGTATCTGATTTCATCCCCTTCACACTGTTTTACAGTGTGGCTTTCAGGGGCAAGCTAAAAGTAATTCTTTCCCCCAAACGTCATCATGTTCTAAACTGGTCAGCATGACTGTAAATTAATTTGTTCCCTTCGCTGTACAGACAGTGAACTTGAGCAGTAAATTTCCAAGACTAAGCTCGGAAAGGATGAAGAAAATCTATCTTACAAGCAATCATTAGTGAGTGTGCCTCCTTTGATGGGGCAAATAAATTGAAGTAGCTGCTACACAGACCATCTTTTTCCTTCAGCATAGTGATTAAAGATCCTTGAGCAAAGCAGCTCGGGAACGGCATAACAGCGAACAGCAAGGGAGGTAAAATGTAGAGAAAAACACAGAAAGAGAAAACTGTACCACCCTGGCTCATGAGGCTTCTTTTATGAGCTGGCTTCTTGTAATGAAAAAAAAAATGAAGGTGTAGCTGATATTTCACTTGACCTTCTGTGTGATCGGTCGTCAGGCAGGGATCCACCAGGGAGCTCCCCTACATCTCCTGCAGTCTAATTTATAACTGCAACCCACCAAGCAGCAGCAATAGGAGAACAAACTAGACCCAGGGGTTTGATAAAGAAGCTTGGCGATGAAAAGACCTCCGCTACCAGCAGCCACCCTCCCGCCTGCACAAGCCAGAGAGCTGAGGGGGAGTCAAGCCAAACTCTGCACCTGGCCTCCGCAGAGTCCGCCAAGTCTCTTTCCTGTTCCTGTTTCCTGTTATGACGTGTTTTCTTTTAATTATTCTTTTTTTTTTTTCCTTTTACTTTTTTTCTCTCTGGCTATGAAGTTTGGGGCAGGTAAAAGGGGCATTCAAGCGTTGAAGCCACCTGGGACAGCAGGTTGAGCAAAGCCCTGGGGGAGTTTTGCTCTGGAACATGTCTGCAGCCAAATGACTCTGCCTTTACTGATTAGTCCGGCCAGCTTCTCACCTGGCAAACACAATACCACCATGTGACAGTGTAACAGAAGCAACACTGTGAGTTCAAATATGTGAAATGTGCTTGTTTGGTACTATTATTATTAGTAGTAGTAGTAGTAGTAGTAGTACATGTAGTTTAGGATGTTTAAAAACACCATCATTACCAATGAGAATTAAAAGCTACGTAAAGGCGATACAATATTACAATATGAGACTATACATACATAATGTAAATTCTGTGTTTTTCAGCTGATCCCAAGACCATGCTCTTCTTGCTTATGACTTGTGAATAAATGTCATGTAATCTATCCATTAGCTTCGGAAAACTGAAATATCTTAGATTCGGTTTTTCTTGTGGTATTAAAGCTCATACATTCATTTAGGAGTGATGGTAAGTTTTTAGGTTTGGTAAGCCAGTCATTCTTTTAAATTAGGAAAATAAAATAAAATTTGTTTGTCAGTATCATTTAATCTGATATTTGTTAATATTAATTCAAGGACCTCTATGGCCTTTCCTTTTCTAGCCTCTTCTGTCCTTCTCTGCTTTGTAAAACATAAGGAAAATTCTACAAACATTGAAACATTTACTCTTTTTTTTACATTTATATTAACAGCTATAGTTAGTAGTTACTTTGTAAATTAATACTCTACATACAAAACATATAATCAGTTTATAGAAGCTCTAGATTCAGCTAATTTTTATTTAATTTTAAATAATAACTACAATACTAAAATGCTGCGTAAAAGTTTGATTCAAGTAATATAGTAATATACCAGTCGTAAGTGCTATAGTACATAGTTTAGTGTACATTTTACCTGTAATACTTGATGAATCCAATTTTTTTCTTGTATTTGAATATTTTTGTGGTGTAGCATTACAACTTTTGCTTCATGCAAATGATCTCAATACTTTTAACACCACTGATTAATACAATGATGTAAAATTACCTTTGTTTACTCATGTATCCATTCTCTTGTGCTGTGAATAAGGCCCCATGGTTGGACACTGGGTGGCACTGTGTAGGCTGATGCTGATGGCTTGACAGCAGCAAAGCAACAAAGCTTGGAAGATGGAGAGAAAGTGTAGCAGCCAATCTAGCTGGTGGTCCTCTCTCTCTCACCATCCTCCTGCATCAGCACAACACTGGCCGAGAGCTGGGCAATATTTAGCCATAAGAAAATATGAAACCCTGTTTCTATGACGGTAGGCTGAAGTACACAAAGATCTGGAATGAAAACATTTAGGAAGAAATATCCCCCCCAGAAAACGTACTCACATTTCAGCAGAAGTGTACATAATAATTAGTCTGACCACTCTTTTCCTCCTCTCTCTTCCCCTTGTCCTTCGCCTCCTCCTCTCTTGCCTCCTCTATAAGACAGAAATAGACGGTTAGGTTCCCATGCAGGGTGGCTCTGGTTTTTTATTCAGGATGTACTTTCACTGCATTTTCTCCAAGCACTACATTTATGATGCTGATCAAAAATTTATAGAAAATTCCACATCATATGTAGAGCTGTGCATCTTTTTAGTTTTGAACAAGTAGGGCAAGCGTATGTGACTACTTCTAAATATCAGTCTGTGTGTGTGTGTATGTGTGTGTGTCTAATGGTATTATGTATTAGGAAGGCTGCTTATTATTGAATGGACTCTCTGTGAGGTTTCCGAGGCAGGAGGACATCTATTAGGAGGTTAGCAAAACACTATCAGCTAATACGACCTGTAATTACACCAGCAATGAGGAAACTCAGCAAGCTAACACCAGTATGGAAACAATCTGACAATGCAAACACTGCAACTAAGCCACCACGTGTGTGTATGTACATTTGTAAGCGTGTGTGTGGGTGAATGAGTGCACGTATGTGTGTGCGTGGACGGAGGCCTCCTTGCGCAGATTTGTGGGTGTGCAAACTGTCAAACTGGAGTGGGTGGGTGGGAGTGGAGGGAGCACATCTGGAGGGAATTTATTGTATAATTCAGTCTATTATTGCTGCGGTCTGTGCTTAAGGAGCACGCACACAATTACCGTCCACTCTGCAAGGCTACAAGTGGCCTCTGGCCTAAACTAATAAACTGTGGAGGAGGGTGGAGAGAGGAGAATTCATTTGAGGTTATCATCATCACACTCCTCTCTGCTACCTCTCACACTGACACTTACCAGAGTTTACAATAAATCAGTGAGGAACACCTACTGTTCAGAGCCAGATTATTAGATTTGAATCTGGCTTTAAAGGTTTGAATTTGACACACGTTGCTGGAACAGCACATTACTTGTGAGGTTTGTTGAAGTTCAAGTGCATTGTACTGAAAATACACATTTAAATATGAACTAAACAAACTAAATTTCTGTTTTTATTCTTATATCTTTGTTTTTAATGCAAAACATGCAAAACAATTAAAGCACTTGTATATAAAATATCCAGTGGTGGAAGAAATATTCAAATCCTTATCACAGCATCAAAATCCTCCATTACAAGCAGTATAGAAATATATATTTTTAAAAAAAAAATCTAAAGTAAACAGAATCCAAAGTGTTAAGAGTGCTCAAGTTGTCATGGTGAAGCTCATAATATTTGGTACTTTGAAGTGTATTAATGTATTGTACTACTGTATGTTTGTTTATGTAAATAATCTGAAAAAACTATTCCATAGATAGAAGCTAATAAATGTAGTGCTGTTGAAATGAAAAGTACCATGAAGTGGAGATCCTCATGTAATGTGCAAGTACCTCAAAAGTGGTAATGTAATAATGCAGTATTTGAGTAAATGTACTTACATCTAGTCACTTTCCACTCCTGAAAATATGATTATTTCAATGAATGTAATGTGCAGGGCTGTAACAAATATTTTCATAATCAGTTAATCTGCTGATGAATGTCTGGTTCATTTTTTATTTTATTCCAAAAAATGTCAGAAACGATTGTAAAATGTCATCACAATTTCCCAGAAAAAGTTCAAATTACATATTTAAATAGGTGTACAACTAACAGTCCAAATTCCCAAGATACCTACTTTACTATCATAGATGACGAGGACAGACAGCAACAAATCCTCACATTTGAGAAACAAAACCAGAATTCTCTCTCTCTCTCTCTCTCTCTCCATTCAGCATTTTTGTTTGAAAAATGTCTCAAACCATCAATGTATCATTAAAATTTCATCAATCTACAAATCAATTATTCAAGTGATCTGTTTAGATCTAGTAATGTAATCACATTAACTAATGTTCCATATTCACCATTACAGTTTGGGTCATTATATGAATACATTTTGCAGCTCTTATGTTTCACGTGAAATATCCTGCGTGGTGCGTTTAAGTAGGTGCATGAGCGAGGGAATTCTATTGGTTTATGAGGTGATGTCTTTTCATATACATTAGTTCGTATCATAAAATGGTCTGAAATAAAACCCACTTCGTCTTTTCCATTTCAGCAGCTTCTAGGAATAGACTGGTGAGGCGTCTAGGATAAAGACTTTACCAGGGGAAAAATCTACTCAGGCCAGGCAGTATCTGGCTCAGGCAGCCCCGAATGACCCGCAGTGTGTGTGTGTGTGTGTGTGTGTGTGTGTGTGTGAGAGAGAGTGTGATTTAGGAGCTCCTAACAGCGCTGGCAAGGAGCTCGTAACCCAGAACAATAAAGCGCTTCCCCTCCAAGCCTCCCGGTGGTGACCTCTGCTAAAAGTTAAGGGTTCAACTAGCTACACGTGTCAGGGTTGTGACCCTTCACCCCCTCAGTATGTCAGTCTCTTGCTCTTTTTTCCACCCCTTTTCCACTCGCTATCTCTTGCTTCCTGCTGCTTTCTTTCCTACTATTAACCCCCCTACACATACCACCACCTCTTTCCTCCTCATACCACTTAATGATGCTCTGTCTTGCTGTCTTGCACTCTTTGGTTACTGATTCATTAACTCTCTATTTTCAAATACTTTTTTTCAATGTAATCAAAAATGTATTCAGCACCAATTTTGGCCAGGCAGACTTCCAAAACTGCATTCTACAGCCTGACAAAATTG
>BRZM01000038.1:2953293-2980783 GCA_033238685.1 Lates japonicus | reverse complement strand
CCACAGACCAAGTGGCAAAAGGACAGGAAATATCAGATGAAACGTGCTATGAAGTGGATGAGGTCACCCACACGCAGCAACCAAAAATCAAGAGACTCGCAGCCTCAGAATTAAAGATAATAATTTCTGTGACCTACAATGCTGAAGAACTTAGACTACTCTAGTTTTTTTCCTCCTCAAAGTGAGCCTGAGTGTACATTAATTTAAGCTGAGTGTAGAGAGACCACATAAGAGGAGGACACAAACAGAAGCCAATTAGAGAATGTTGGGAAAAAACGACAAAGAAAATAAATGTCACGAAACAGCTGCGGTCACCACTTGTGCGACAGTTAACAGACTTTCATAAAAGGGGGAAGAGAAGAAACGTTTTACATATCTTGACAAGTACAAGGGGATGTGGAGAAGCCATCACCACGCATTCCTCTTTTAGTTGTCTTTCTGTTTTTATTTTCGCCTTTCTGTCACTTAAAAGGATAAGGGTGTCTTTGTTCTCTGGGTAGCGTGGAAAAGCGTAGTTGGGTGTAATTGAGTTTTTTATTTTTTCATTTAGATGATTGAATGATTCAGGGGACTGATACAGAGGATCAGAGGGTACCGTTGCTCACATAAGTCCACTGGCCAGAATATTGTAAAACCATCCAAAAACAGGATCTACCCTTTTGTGAGCATGAGAAAATGTCTGTGTGTGTTTTTATAGTGGCTCTGGATTGCAGTGTTGGTATGTTGGTTTGTCTACCACATTGATCCAGACTGATATATTAGATGGTTTGCCATGACAAATTGGCACATTCATGGTCCCCACAGTATAAATCCTAATGACTTTGGCAATACTCTGACTTTTCTCACCCTCTGCAGTAGGATGAAATTTGTATTTTTTAGTGACATGTCTTTACAAATATTGGATAGATTTTGTCCATATATTACTGGTGCTGGGAGCGGCACGGTGGTGCAGTGGTTAGCACTGTCACCTCACAGCAAGAGAGCTCCTGGTTTGAGCCCTGGTTCGGGCCTGGGGCTTTTCTGTATGGAGTTTGCATATTCTCCCCATGCCTGCGTGGGTTCTCTCCGGGTACTCCGGCTTAAGAAATGCAGCTTAGGTTAATTGACTCCAAATTGCCCATTGGTGTGAGCGTGAATGGTTGTTTGTCTATATATGTTGGCCCTGCGATGGACTGGTGATCTGTACAGGGTGTACCCCGCCTCTCACCCAATGACAGCTGGGATAGGCTCCAGCCCCCCTGCGATCCTCAACGGATAAGTGGTAGAGATAATGGATGGATTACTGGTGCTCAGAGGATGAAGCCTAATAAATCAGTGTTTTCCTCTTGCACCAGTAGAGGATCAAAGAAGGTTTTCATTATTCACTGAAATATCATCTGCAGTACTAGATATGTTGGCTCAAAAGTTTGTAGAAACCCATGGTTTCCCAGATGATGAATCGTAATGACTTCTCAGTGATCGTGATCCTTTTCCTCTAGCGCCACCCTCAAGTTAATATTTGGGGCTCTGAGCGAAATGTCTAAACAACTATTTGATGGATTGTGGTGAAATTTGGTATTCACATTCATGTTCCCCTTAGGATGAATTGTAATTGTGATCTTTGGTGGTCTCTTGACTTTTCATCTTGTGCCATTATCATGTCTGTAAATGAAGGTCCTCCTCATTACTAGTACTCAAAGTTGAATCACATCATATAGATTTGCACTCTTATCAATTTGCAGACACAGGCTTGGAAATAATTGTGCAAACTTTGAGGTTAGATATATTTTACTGAATACTTGCAATATACTGTATGTGTACTAATGATGTGGTGTGTTTTGTAGATAGCTGTCTCTCAGCTGGAACTGACTGAAGATCTGTCCTGTGAAGGAAAAACACACATTTAGTTTGGCTAGCTTGGTAATACCAACATGAAATTATGTTTTCATTGTGGTTTTACCTATGCCAAAATGATTGAACTAAAAGACTTCATGTTTGAATGTTGCTGGTTTGTGCAGCATTCATGATAATTAGCGCAATGTCTTGGTTTAAATCACTTACCTCTCCTGTCATGTCTCCTCCTCAGCGTGTTCAGTCTAAAAGAGTCCCTGCGGTGTCCAAACACCAGTTTAAGGTTCCGGGAAACAGTTCAATGGGCCACTTCTCAACAACTGAACCCATATAAAATACTGGAGCACACAATTCACTTTAGTGATTTATTGATAAGGAGAAAACGACTAATGTTTTGAAGCACTCTGCGTCTTCCTCAGAAGTTCCAACATCATTTCCTTGATTAGCTATTTAGTGTAGTTTAAGATCAAGTTCAGTTTTCCTGTCTCTGTGTGATTAGTAAAGGTCAATTTAGTCTAAAAAATGTATATTTTTAAGAGTTAATGCAGGGTATTATAGGCTACTGCATGTTTTTTGTAGTTTTGATTGAAGGTGAGAGTCAGACTTCCTTGTGCTGTGGTAGGGGTCGAAGTCAGTGCCAGTTGACCACCACCATAAACACCTGACATTAGCGACCTATGTTAGCAAGCGCACATGCTAAACTAAGATGTGCTAGCATTTAGCATTTGCTGAATGTAAGTCCGTACAGCCTGACAGAGCTGCCTGCATAGGTGACTCTTAATTCTTGTCCTATCAACACAAACTAAGATGGTGAACACATTTAACATAATACTTGCTGAACATCAACATGTTAGCATGCTGACGTTAGCATTTAGCTTATCTTTGCTTAAGCACAGCCTGACAGAGCCACTGCCATGGCTGTAGACTGAGTCCTTTTTTTGCGCTATAGAATGTGTTTTCACGTCCCCCATCTTGTCAGACCATTATACATGCTCAGTGTTATTCTGTTCACTTAAATTTTAAGCCAAACCCACATCGAGCAAATGGTCAGCAGAAAGATGGTGACAGAGTGCAAACCCCAGCTGCTGTCATGTTTCACAGGCTAAATGCTGTGTGTGGCAAAAATACATTCCAAATTCAATCACTCAGAATCTTACTCTGTCAGAACCCATAAACAGTGGCTCCACAATTACCAACAATTACAGAATAAACTTCCATCTACTGTTACCAAATGATTTTTTTTGTGTTTCAAGGGGCCTTATAAATGAATCTGTGTAAAGAGCTGTTTGTTTTTTCATTGGATCCACAATCTTCTAATCCTGGAGCACTTCAAAGTATTTACAGGAACAAGCCATAACAGGATCAGCCCCTGAACAAGGCAGGAGATCAAAGTGAGGGGCTGCTGCTGACATAAATATGGAAATAATATGACTCAGTGGGAACATGGGGTGTAACAGAGACTAGATTGGCAGACAAGAGAGAAAAAGATTGGTAGACACACAAGAGAGGAAGAGACTTGGTTTGAAGGCGACGCTGATTTTGTACATTTCTGTTTTGTGTAACTCAATTACTCGAGTTCAGTAGGTTTTTTTCATTATTCCCCAGGAGCAATTTGTCTTGCAGTTTGCAGATTTTTCTTTGACCCAAACTTAGCTTTGTGGGGTATTCAAACCAGAAGGCTCTCTCTGTTGAGTGAGTTATTCCCTTTTATACAAAAACGGTAAAAATAACAGACAACAAAGCCAAGTGGCAGGAACTTGGAACTTTATTTGTATGCAGGTAGTCAAAAACTTGTTAACAAACCATGACGCATTGGCAAACAGCACTCTATCTCTCCATCTCAAGGAAAACAGTAGCTCACAGCCTACAGCATTCTGCTGATGAAACACTGCACATGACTCGTGTAAATTTTCATAACCTTTGAAAATCACAAAGGAAATGTTGACTTCCTCAATCAACCAAAGTTTTAAGGAACTGCTGACAAAAACTAGACAGTTTCTTTTTTTAACCTTTAGGTAGTCAAAATGCATAGAGTATACAAATACATTTACACACATAAGGATACTTCTGACATGGACTTTTACACCAGTTTGTTTTACACTTTGTAACCTGAGTTTTCATAAATACCAATTTGGCATAAACCAACAAGTATTAGATTAATTTTTCAACCCAAACATAGTGGCACGTGATACAGTATTCTGCACAGTTGAATATCTTTTGTGAAGACTGTCAACACCTATCTTGCCTTTGCCTTTTGACCTTTGTTGCCTTTTGATTAATGTGCACACAAGGTTTCTTGACAAACTCATCAATAGTGTGGGAACTCAAGGGTCAAATGTAATGTTTATGATATTATACTGTATTTAAGCAAATGAAACAGAACCGAATAATTAATTGGAGCTTGGAGACGTATTGCTTGCAGGTTGTGCAACTCAGTTCAGTATGAAGTTCAGCTTTCTCCATTTTGGACGCCGATCGATCTGTTAACTCAAAGGCCAGCATTGTCAAGATGGTCTGCAATTGGTCAAATTTGCATGTTACACTTGAGAAAATCTTCAAAATGCGTATGTTGTTTTCTGAAGACTGTACAGTCTGTTTTAATTATGGGCTTTT
The DNA here is from genome assembly GCA_033238685.1 of Lates japonicus. Lineage (NCBI taxonomy): Eukaryota > Metazoa > Chordata > Actinopteri > Centropomidae > Lates > Lates japonicus. The sequence goes on along the minus strand of BRZM01000038.1, from coordinate 2,976,340 downwards.
CATGAGACCAAATGGACTGAAGCCGCTTCAGGATAGCTTTGTATAAACCACATGTTTATACAGTGCTCCTCGCTGTAGCCAGTGACATTCCTCAACCCGATCTAGTCTTGTATTCTGTTAAAAATTGTTATGCTAGCATGCATATGGAGAGTTAATGTCTTTGCTCAGTTCTGTTGCTGTTCGTGTACTTGGCAGTATCAGTAAACTATGAGGCTTCTAGCTGTTTTATTGCTCTCCTGCTGATCTGCGTGTGGGCATCTACGTGCTGCAAATTTCTGCTCTTTATTAATTCTGAATTACATTCTTTTACTTTCTCGTTTATCTTCAAACCTATTTATAGGGTTATGTGCTCAGTGCTAACTCACATCTCTAGCGGTTGTTATATTAGAATGTAAACGTGACTATTGTCTTGCACATAGCCCATTCACATGTTTATTTCCCTGTATATTGGCCTCATGGGAAATTCAGCATGGTGTTTGTTGCACACAAGATAGGCATGCACATCCCCATTTTCTTAACAGAGAATAAATTAGCTCAAAGTAATGGTCTTATTTGACAGTTTTGTTCAAAATTCTTGGTCTTAACTGCTGAGCTCCTGTTACACATTTATCTTTTTTTTTTTTCTTTTTACACTGTTGTTGCAATACTCAGCTGCACGCTTTGCCAACCTAAAGCTTGTATCCATGCACTGATGTCATTTGCTGCTTATCAACACAACATAAATTTAATGAGATGAGATGGTCTTCTTCAAGTCATGAGGTTTTGCAAGTTTAGAGCACGCAAGTTAGCAATTATCTCCCAGATAGCTGACTCAAGCACAAGGTAGGGAGTTTGTGTGAGTAAGTGATGAATCAAATTAATTCAGTCAATTATGACTTATGTTTTGTGATGTTGTGATGTGATTCTTTTAACTGATTGATAAATTAATTAGCTATTCATTTCAGCACTTGTATTGCAACATAATATATAGTAAAATGAACATTCATTAAAATGTTGCATCAATCACAAGTTATATTTGTGGATATTGCATCCATTAAGTTCTATTGACAGTCACCTAATGTATTGGGGGGGGGGGGGGGGGGGGGGGGGTGTTTTTTTGGGGGCGGGGGGGGGGGGGGGGTTGTATATTTATCTCTACACCAGGCTAGTCACAGCTTATTAAGAACTGTTTGCTTGTTTTAAATGAAGATCACCTGGTTCTCTTCAAGCTTGACATAATAAATAAACTGTTCTTTATAGTAGTTCATAGTACATGTTTATATGCTCAGTCTGATGCACGTGCACGCACTGTATCTGTGTGTGTGTTTTCTGTTTGTGTGTGCCCGCGAGAGAGTGTGTGTGGGCGCAGGGCAAGAATTAAAGAGGCCCTGGGATGAATATGTAGAGCAGATGTAGCAGCCGAGCTCAAAGGCTTGCGCCTGGAGCCCATTTGACACTGTAGGAAATGTCGTCTCTGACAGAAGGCAAAGCGTCTGTGGGGTCACCAGGTTGAACTAATAACTGGGATCTTCAAAATGATATAAACATATACAGAAGTATAAATGCTTGACCCTTCCAGAGGAGCGTTTCTGTTTAACAGAATAATGGAGGCTGTTGCCATAAGTCTGGTGGAGTGCACTTTTACGACTTCCCCATTTAATTTCTGTTCCTAACATAAAGGCATTTGTAATATAATAAATGCCAGCAACTTCTAGGGGGAAAATCTATAATTCACTCCAGTTGGGTAATTTATTCCATTTGTTTAGTCACAAAGGGCTTTGGTCCGGATCAGGAAACTACAGAGACAACTGTCTTTCGAAAGCGAGCAGACTGGCCAGTGATCAGTCAGTTCCTCCGGAGCAAAAATGAGGAAAGCGTTTCTCTGTAGTCTCAACAACGCCTCCGAACTCACGGGCCGTTTCTGCACCATAAGGAAACTCCATGTCAGCGTTTCATCTCAGGACTCCCACTCTCTCTCACACAGCTCTCCATCTCTCTCTGTCTCGGCCTCCCTCTTGGATTCTTCTCTCTCAGCTCACACACAAAAAAACACACACACACACATGCCAATAAACAAGCAGAAAAAAACATCCATTAAAAGTCTTAGCACCACAACATAATGTTAAGCAGCAAGAAAGAAGTGTTTGATTTAGCAGCTGGCCTGTAAGCAGACAGTGTATCAGAAGACTGGGCATTTAAACTGTGAGTAGAGGCCTAAAGGTCAGAGAGGTCGATTTGTGACCAGAACGTTACTCAAAGGCTGGAGGGGCTGTCAGGCTGCCTCGTACAAGGTATTCAACCCTCATTCCCCTCATCCACTCCAGCAGAGCTGCTTTGTGGCTTGTAGTTGATGATTTTGGATATTTTTGCAGCTACCAGGTGTGAATGTGTGTAACTCTATAAAGGTGAAGCAGGGTGTTGCTGAAAAGAGCATGTGTGCCATGTTGACTTTTGCTGGAAAAATAAAGGCTTAAGAACAGTGTTAATTTCATCAGTGAAAACAAAAGTAAAATATTAGTTCTGTATAATGTTAAACCCTTTTTTCATGATGAAAAAGTGAGACTAAAACTAAATAAAAAGTAGCCTTTGAAAATGAAAACTGTGACAAAAATTTATTAAGGAATAAAAACTAAATGCTAATGTAAAAGATCAAACAAATGAACCTAATTACTGCTTTCAATTATTATTCACTGACCTGCATGTTTCTGCAGAGTCACACTCCTGGTCAGGATGTACCTTTTCTTTCTCTTTCAGTAAGAAAATGTAATAGATTACTGACAACCAATTAAGTATTCACCTAAATGTAAGTAAGTAATGTAATGTAAGGTAAGTGCATTCTGCAAAGCAAATTTACATGGGAATGAATGAGCAAACTTTTTCAGCGCTTTTTCTGCTAACCTCGCAAAAGATGAGACACAGATAAACATTGTAACTGTAAATATCAATAAAGGCAACAGTTGTAACCTCAAAACTAAATAGTCCAGACTCTTCACATATCTTAAGTAAATTTGTTAATCTCTTAAAATTGCACACATCCATCAAAACTATATTGAAGATTTTAAGGCTAAAACGTTTGGATGTGCACGTTGGCATCGCTGTCCTGTGCCAGACGCTATTTCAGATTCCTGTCCCAGCCTTCAGTGATTGTGTTTATTTTTCTGGCAATGCAAGCACCGAGTGTTAGTGCAAGACACTGAACAAAGACTGCATAAGTAGATTTGGTGTGGGACTTGGTATATTTGGACATCCACGCTTGTGTACAGTAGAGGCCCTGGAGCGCACTGCGGTGTGTATTTGTTTGCACCTGTCTGTCTCTGTAGATATAACCAAGGAAGATGCAAGCTCCCATATGGTAAAGAGACTGAAATAAGTTTCTTTTGAGAGTTTATCAAAGTAGGGAAAACATTTCTTTAAAATTCTCTGTGCAAAACCTGTGGAACTATAAAAACATCTGAATTGCTTCAGATCTTAATGGAAATACAGTGTTACTATCCCTAAAGTTGAAGTCAACAGTAAGTCTAAGAGGGAGCTCTCATGGCATCACTCTGTGTCTGTCTTATATCATGTACTTATCACTGACCAATTCCTGTACAGTCCGTTTTACATCTTTCTGCTTTTCATGGCATGAAACTTGCGCTATCTATTGAAACCATGTGTCTCGTATTAAACACTTCCCTTCCACTTCAAATAAATCAGCCGAAGTTGACATTCAAACTTTATTGCAGCTGTATTAGGCTGTGTCATTCCTCTCAAACTACTGCAGATATTCTTTTATTTCTTTATTAGAGCTCCTGTTTGGCTATTCAAATGTGCTAAAGGTACAACAGCTAGTTCTTAGTAATGTCATTTTGCTGCAAAGAGAAGTGGAAAATTCCATGTTTCCCTTTTTCATACATTCACCAAACTTTAATCTTGCATCAAATTCAAGATTTGCTTTGCTTAAGTTGATTTAAAAAGAAAAGCTTTTCATCCTTTTCATGACTGAATGCTCAAATAGTGGAAGGATTCTATTTTTAGGAGTGCTGTTTAGAAAGGAGCCACCACAACCCCAAGTCACCCCACCCCGCCCGTGTCCCATCTCACCCCAGCCCATCCCCACAGTCTACCCACTTGCTCAACCCTCCCTCTCAAGCCTCCTCCTGTGCTCTCCCAAAGCCCTGCTGATGCCTCTCTGTGATGAACTAATCCCCGAGGTGAGGGTCAGGCTGCAGGAGGGGATGACACGCCTCTGACTCTCCTCATCCATCCAGGCCTCTCATTACTAACCCCCATGCAGCTCTGTCTTCCGTGAAACCCCAACCTTATAGCCTCAGCCTCTCAACCTCAGCCCAGGGCCCTGAGACAGCCAGGCAGCCAGACCCCTTAGAGAGGCACGGTGCCTTTGTGTGGCTGCGCTCCCCAGCTTGTCTGCCTCCCATTATTCCCCCATTCAAGCTCCAAATCAAAGCCAGCTCACATATGAAATGCTTTTGAGGTTTAAAGCTTAACTATACCACTAGTACAACTACTGCAGCTACTATTACCAACACTGCATGATGGATCAATATTCATGCATGATTCCAACTGTACAGAATTATAGGCACAGCCATCCCACAGCAACTAATAACTCTAATATCAACAATATGTTTGCGTTTCTGAGCTAATTAGGCTTCAGTGAGATAAAATATGGGCTAATATATTTTATTTTCATTAATAACTGCTCAGACTTTTGTGGCAAGTCCTAATTACAGTGTACCTTCTCTTCATTTTGTTTGACAAGTGGTCAGTCAAATGGAGTGCCAGAGGGCTGGAGACTCCAGAGAACAGAGGGATTTTTTTGCAGCTTGCACTTTATTTAATCCAGCGCGAGTGGAAATGAAATGACAGCTGTACCATGCTCATAGACTCCCCAAACAGCGATGATGGATGCTTTTTGATTCTTCCCCCCCCCCCCCAATGTTCATTTTTGCTATGGTGCCCTTTCAATAAATATTTTTAAGTCTGTCAGTTAATTCTGAAATTCCATCGATGAACTCTGTCCAGAAAAATAAACAGGGCAGCCACAGCAGTTGGCCTGGATGGGGAGTTGTTATTTTGTTCGGGCTATTGGCAGGGACTCTCCACAGAAATATTGCTTATTTTGCTTCGTTTCAGATTCAAGCTTCTGACAGCTTATGTGAAAAACTGCAAACTGTATTGCCATTTAAACACAACTGCTCTGCTCTGTAATTACAAGCTCCATTCGCACAGATGAATGGGACAGACAGCCACAGAAGGAGGATTGTTCTTGAGACGTACAAATTCCTCAGATCTATAACAAAATGTGGTCGGATTGCAATCAGAAGGAAAAAAGATAATTTTCCTCATCATATTAGTCATCATATTTGCATCATTCACTACTTGCTTTTTAAGGATTGAACTGGAAACCTTGGAAATCCCAACAGGGCAATTTGTTGGATAGAATTTGGGAAAACACTGCGGTGAAATTCAACGTCCACTCTGTCAGTCATATTTCTTTATAAAGGATGTTGCAGCGTAGAAATGTTGACACAATCGCCTCAAAAATGTCCTGCGTCAAAAAGGCAGCTTCATCCGCTGGTTTAGGCCCAATCATCGGGCTTTGTTGTAAAAGTCATGAGTGGGGCAGTGGCCATAGTGGCCCACAACCCACTGAGTGGGCTCGCTCAAAAATAGAATGGTACATTCCAAACCAATATAACAGCGGCAGTGCACCATCACAAGACCGCAGTAAATGGCAAAATTATTGTGCATACTTTCTGAGGCACGCCTAAAAAACCCCACTGTGTCCACATGCACTCCCGCTAACATCAGGTAGCACTTAAGTGTCCTTCGCCCTAATGTATGACTAAACATGCTGCCCCTTCACCGAGCTACCCTGATATGCAGAGAGGGACACTGCCATGTACTGCTGCTGTCTCACCAGGCAATAAAGACACCCGGGCCTTCAATAACAGGATATGGTCTGCATTTCTCATTTTGCAAATGTGCACAAACAGATCTTTAAAATAAAACGCAGCTTCTGTTTGATAAAAAAAGAAAAGACAAAGAGTCACAGAGTTGCCACCCATTTCCTGGGAAACTTTGCTGTGCCGCTGTAGCTTTTTCAAATGTTTTCCCTTTAACTAGCAGCAGTCTGCTGTTTTCCCACTCTTGTGTTATAAAAATCAGGAATGTCCCCACTATAATGAAGCACCTCTCTGGAAAGACAGGATGGGAGAAAATTGAATTAATGTTAATATGGCCATTAGGTTACCACCCAGCAGGAGAAATATGGCAAACCTCAGCCATTCATGCTGTACCGCTGTTAATCACTTTGTTACACTCCAAACTTTCATCTGCATACTTTTGGCCAGGAGCAGGGGGAGAAGGCAAACCCAGAGCTAAACCAGAGATCTGTCTGCAGCGTAGTCTGTCTTCCAACCACGCACTGAAAGCTCCTGGTGAACACACAAACTCTGCTGTGAGGAATCCTTGAGGAAAATATCCATTTACTTCACAGCAACACACAAAGGTGTGCCTCAAACTGGCTGAAATAGAAAAGCTGACACACGCCGACACGCTGGCTGCGTCAAATATCCCTCCTGTTTCTAGTTCTCAGGGGTGAGTGTATCTGCCAGTACTTGTTGGCCTTTGGGGAGGCTATTGGATGAAAAGGAGTAGTGACTTGGACCAAAGCTGTCAAAACTTTGAGTTTAATCTTGATGGAAAACTTCACCTCATACAAAAAAAAAAGTAATACAGAGCTCTGTGTCTGGTGGGGTTTTTTATTTGTTGCAGAATTTACGGTCTAAATATTGACTTGAAATTGGTCCTTTAATTAGCTGTGCCAGTTTGAAATAAACAGTTACAGAGGCAATGAAATCAAGCATGTGGATGCAGTCACTGAATAGCGCAGATGCAACCTTGCGCTCATTCACATTTCACAGTTCTGAATCTGCCTGTAGCCTGTCAGAGTATTTGTATATATCCTTCATATATCATCTGTTGTATATCAAATAGATCCACAGTTTCATCTGACAATGGGAGTAGCATCAACATCAATGTGTTCCAGATCTGGCAACCTGATAGTCTGCCTTTCTTCTCCCTGTAAACAGATCATCCATTCAAAGCCTCTACATTTTACTTAAGTCCAGCCCAGGCTCAGTGTCCACTGACTGGTTCCACGTGTGTGCAGGCGGCACTGAGGTGTGTGTGTGTGTGTGTGTGCGCACAGGCTCTACTAAGGGGGTCATGAGTCACTGGAGCAGGGACATGACTGATGCCCTCTCTAAGTCTTACTCTAATTACCGCTGAGGTGTCTGTGATTGCCCTGGTGACAATCTTGAGCTCAGCTGGTGTGCTGTTTCAGCCCCACCAAGATGACACTGTCACAAAACCCAGGGCCGTAAGCTATAATTGTGCATGTTCAAAAGTACTGCATTATTCACTCAAAACACACCTTGACGTTCGGATGTGCGTAGGTCGTGGCGAGCAGCGACCCTGTCAACTGCTGTAGTAATTGCTGCTGAGTAATGTTCTTGCTTTGGCTCGGAAAGGGAAAAAAACTCACCAATAAATCTGGAGGCCATTTTAGGACGTCGCCCAACAGGCTATGAGTTCGCATGGGAAAAAACCTCGACTATTATAAGCCAAAGAAATGGCAAAGTTGAAACCATACAACCTTAACAACATCAAATTAAAGCTCTCATCAAAAGTTGGCCGCCTTGGAAAGAGGGCGAGAAGGCACAAAGTTGGCCAACAAAGCAGCACAGTTAGAGGAAATACCCGCACCGCTGACTGCACAGAAGCACAGCCTCTAGTCATTTCCAATGCTTGCAAAGACAATGGGGATACGCCGAGGCTTAAGTAATAAGCCCAAAATGACTTCCAGAGCGGCAGGGCCTCCTCATTTCAGCGTGGCAGCGATGCGAGGAAATCAGAGCCACGCGAGTTGAGGGTTTCATGGAAGATCAAAGATCGTGATTAGCCTACACTGTCCATCCACCATTATGGGGAGATCTGCCGCCGATGGCAACCATATGCCGGCCGGATTAACCTCTCCATCACAATCACTATCCAAGGGAAGAGGAGACGAAGACGAGAAGAGGAGAGAAAAGTGGAGGCACAAAGCAGGAGAGGAGAGCAGAACAGAGAGGTGAGAGGAGCCCAAGGAGACGGGGGAGGGATGAGAGGAGTGGAAGTGGGGAGGTAGAAAACATCAAATGTCAGTCAGCGATGTGTGGCATAACACGTGTGCCCAATATGCAGGAAGCCTTTTGGCAGGTTTCCCTGACCTATATAGTCCGGAAGTTGGAGAAACTGCAGGCTGAACCAAGTCTTTCAACTTTTAAATGAGCCACAGTAGATGCTCTGTACTGCACATTTGGAATTTTAATAAAGCTGATACAAGTGAGCAGTGAAATAGTGTAATTTTTCAAGATGGATTAGAGGAAGGGGTCATTTAATTTGGTAAAAAGTTTCTAATTTTACTGCATCTCTTTTTTTTTAAGCCTTTATGTGATGGTGATGGTAGACAGAGAACAGGAAATTAATGAAGAGGGATGAGAAATGACATGAAACAAAGTTGGACACGACCCAGGGACGTTGCAGAACATGGTTGGCGCCCTGACTCCTAGGCCACCAGGGTGCCTCATACTGCCCTGATGTTTTTCCATTTGTTGAAAGGGAATAAAGCCATTTATGGACATATTTGTGGAAGCAGCATCTATGTTGCAAGCCTCTGAGAGGGTGTTTCCTATGGCGGCAGCTGACTAACCTCTGAAAGTTGACGTTGCAAGGAGACTCGCTGTCTACTTCTGTGATGTGTTACTGACTGCAGCACGTCATAGCCCTGTACAGGCTACGAACACTGATACAATGCAACTCCCCCTTGTCAACATCTACATGGCTTTGGCTATATACCATTTACAGCATTCACTATTGTCTTAGCTGCAAACATTGTGCAGATACATACGGAAAGTGAAAGCTAGTTAGCCTAGCTTGCTAAAGTTATCTCTGATCAGAGTTGATCGGACTAAGCAATCTTTGACATGTTCAGTATATGTACAAATAAATATGTAACACACTGATTATGAGAGCATTGTTGTCAGCTCAGCTGTGATACACAGTAAGATACTTCCTCAACAAAAGCCAATTTAAAGACTGCGAAAGCCACAGAAACATCATGGGTAGCTTGTATTAGTTACATACCGAACTGAACATAACAGCTTGCCTTGAGCTCACTACTAAACTGAACTGTCAAAACCAGCACCAAAAGTTGCAGCGGTATGAATCGTGAATGAATGGTGACACACTTAAAGAAAAAAACCACAGTGTGAGGGACGAATCTGAATGAAATGATTCGGATCAGCAGCGTTTCGGAAATTCCACCTCTGACCAACTGCTAACACAGACTCACAAGCCGGGCTGTACAGCCAAAGGAATTGATATGACGAAACATTCTTTGTGCCCAATGACATAAATGTTGCACCAATCTAATTACAGTACATCCACATGGGGGTACTTACCACCAAAAATCCCCTCCACGAAATATGTCAAATCAAACGCCAGGGATATACTGTATATACACTGACTTCTTTGCAAAAAAAATCATTTCAGGTCAAAGTTGAACAATAAAATATATACATATTTTTTAACTCTCTGTTTTTCAGTTGTTTGCCTATCATTCCTCTGACTCCTTCACCCACTCCCCCAGTTCTGTGCCTGTTCCAGATTACTCAGATGAGTCGATGAGTCGTAAGGTTTAATGGGCCGCTGCTTTCTTTCATCAGCGGAGAGCCTAGTCGTCACTACTGAGTGGAAAGCCTATGTGGGCTTGGCTGCTCAGGGAATAGGAGTGGGATTATGTGATATCATATTGTTTAGCAGGGGATCTCCCTCCCTTGGCAGCATCCTTGACATTCAGTCATGCCTTCAATAGGTGGATAGTCATCGTGTCTTCTGATTCGGTTCTGCGAGCAGTGATATCTGCACTCATGATATTTTATCTCACAGCTGTCATGATAGTAAATTGAAATTAAAATGAAGGCATTTGTTAAAAAGGGATGAGTCACTTGTATATCATACACACACTCACGCAGTTATATTACACACTCACAGCATCTGCGTCTGTCTGTCTGCTCTCCCCAGCTGAGAAAGTGAGTGGGTAGGACCAGTCAGCCAATTCCCTTAAGGCCTGTTTTTTCGTGGAGACTGAGCTATCTGATGAAACTGTGTTTTGTGAAGCAGTAGTTACGGTTTATATATTTTCTGTGTAAACCATTTAGTCTTGTTTGGTGTAACTGCAGCAATGGCAGGAGGACACTTGGCCCTGTGAAGTTTCCTAAAAACATTTTGCACTGAGATCATGTTTGCACATTAGCTTACAATGAAACTTAGATGATCTTAATGTAGCACAGAGATGCTTAAGTGAAACCTGGTCCTGGTTATAAGAGAAGGTCAGTGCAGATAACTGCTGCTGCCTAGAGACTTTGTAGTAGCAGTTTACATTGGGCCTCAGATGGCTCCCCTGTGGCGTTTGAGCTCTCACAACAAAAGTTAATGTCACTTTTTGAGCCTTGATAGTGTGAAACCTGAACTCCCAGAAGCCTTGCTGTATTGTGCAAAATTAAAGCGTCTGAGAGAAATTCATGTCCTGCCAAATTCGACTTTACGCTTGAATAATACGACATGTATATCTTCACTCAATTTGAGGTTTGCTGAATTAATGAAATGAGGAGATACTGTACCTGAAACAACACAAAAGCAGCGCGGTTGCATTAGAGAGAGGATATTTGGAAATCTGGTGGGGTGGTTTGTGCCTGTGAATAAGCAGACCCTTCCATCCCACCATTCCACTCTAATTAGGTGCAACAGATTCAATATAAACGTCACGGCCTTTCATATAATCCTGCCCATTAAAATAAGAACCACCATTAGGGAACACTGATGTAATGACTGTTATGAATGCAAGCAGTTCTAAATGTCAAATGTCATTTATCATGGCCACCCAGGTTTCTTCATGTTATGAAACCTTTAGCAAGGTTCACAGAGGATTGTCAAAATATTATGCGAGTTCTTTTGTTGACACAAGCAAACAACACACAGCCTAGAAATGGTTGAAGTGCAAGCATTAAAGGGAATAAACACATTTGCTACATCAGGTAGTAATATTGTCTCTTGTGAAATACAAACTTAAGCTAGGCTTAGTAGGATTTAAAGTATTTCCTTTCCAAACCAGGCAATCCCAGAATACTGTATCAGCACTGCAGGTTTGAGCTCCATATGCAGGTATATTCCTCAATACATCTACATGTATCAAAAGTGGTGTGAGTAAACCCTACATGCAATGGAATTAAACACCACAGGACCAGGGTTTAAGCCAGAGTGCAGCATGTCACTTTGAGCTCCCTGTCCCCAGTTGTCCCCGTAAACTCATGGGTAAAATCAATGCTTTTAGCAGGCTTGTCATGTTTAGATTTTAACACTTATGGAAATAAATGCCACTCCAACAGGTAGCAGTTGAGTATTGACTCAAAGCTAACACTGGCAGATAATGAACAAGAGCAAGAGTTATTTTTAGGTTTATCACATAAATATTTTGACCACAACCAGGATCTTGGGAGTGTCAGAGTTGAGCAGCAACTTGCCCTGTCAGTTTGTTAGCTAACATGATGTTAGCTTAGTGGCCAAAGGGGAGACTGAGAGCTGTCAGTGGGATCAATTTCTGTCATCTCTTATTTTGTCAGGCTTACCAGCAGTCATCATTACCATAACTGGAAAATGTCATCACTAAATCTAATGCCATTTTAAATGTAATGATTTGAAAACAATCAGTAAGTCATTTTAAGTGTCTCAGTAATGTATCTGTTCTCCCCAAATGTACATTAAATGGTTAGAGTAAGTCGGTCTGGATTTCTTGGTGTAGGAGAACTTGAAGGTGACTTCATGTAACATACAGATGTCACATAATTGGTCAAACAAGGGGTGTACTTTACTGACCTGTTTCTTAAAAATTCTTACTACTCTAGTATAATCAAAAATGGCATGTACTATACATCTAATATAATATGTTGAAAATCAATCTTTGTGTTTTTTTTTTCAAATATGATTTTGTTGCACTTAAAAGGTATAGTATGCAGTGTTAACAGTATTGCTTATTGTCCCGTGATAGAGAAATGACCCCCTACAAAATAATTTATGGGCCATACAAGCATTTTTGGAATAACACCCTGTATATTTGTTACTTTTCTAGAAATAAAGTATGTTAATGACAACATATTTTAATACCGTGTTTTCTGTTTACACATCTTGAGTTGAAAAGTAACATAAATTTGTAGTTCCCAAAATAAGGTGTGTGCATGAGTTAAAATAATTTTTAGGAGTGCAAACATTCATCACCCAAATTGATATCATTATTAATAAATAACTTTACAAGTACATTAAATGCTTTTTAAACCAAGAATGCTGGTCATGCAAGCTACTACATTTTAAAGAAACCAGAACTCGGGTATATATTGATTCATTCCCCATGCTGTAACTTTAGTAGTGCCTTCTGGAAATATCTGTTCCTGTATGGTTATCCAAAGAACAACACAAAAGACACTGAAACATTTCCATCAAATTTCATGACATGGAGAAAAATACAAGACAAATATTATTTTGCCATGACAGCTATTATTAAAAGTGATATATGAAGTGTAATGTAAGAAATTTCTGCAATCTCAAACACAGTAAGGACTCTTCCGGAGGAAATAGTCATGATGAAATGTTCCTTCAATCTATTTTGAGGAAACTGTTCATTAAATATACTGGAAAAATCATATTTTCTATGCTGTCTGCAGCATAAAATAAAGGAGGAAGATTTAGAACCAAAGATCGAGACAGATTTAGTCTTTTAGTTCTTGGGTTTCGTTATTTACTTGATTAAATGGTTATACTTTCATGGAGGAAAGTTAGTCAGTAAAACACTAAATATGTATGTTGACAGGCTGAATGTGTCTGCATTTCAATTAATCAGGTAAAACCCTCCTGTAGTGATGTAGAAGAGCTTATACTTTATTGCAGTGATGATGTTCAGTAGACATAAAATGTTGCTTCCACCCCAACTCTTTAGGAAGACAACGGGAAAAAAACTGTAAATCTTATCATATGAATGACTTTCAACAATTTAGTCACTTTGGAAAAAGGCCTGATGAGCAGTAATTGCCATCCAGACCCTTCCCATCTTCTGCACACTTCATGTCTCCTCAGTGGGTCTTAACTTGCATCCGTGGTTCCTAACCACCTTTGGGCAATGACTTATAGCATCACTGTAGAAACTTTGCACCCAAGAAGTCCTCTGTGTGCCCCATTAAACGACCACCTATTCCCATCTCAATATATGTATTTGAACAAGATAAAGATGATCACATACTGTAGTGCAGCACTGGGCTTAGGCCAAAAACACCACTATCAAAACAGGAGGAAAGAAGAGTATTCAACAGTCGCTGATTATTGCAGATGCAGTGTTTGCACATCTTTGATAAAGTTGTGATCTCATTTGTCAGATTGAATTCAACATCTCCTAAATAAAATATAGAGCACAGACCTAAAACCACAAACTCAATCTTTGTATTTTAATATTTATTGATACAAATTAGATTCTTTATTTTAAAAACATCTCACCATGCAGAAACTAAAGCCTGGTACTTGCCTCTTGAAATCTTGCTGGCCAAAGGACTATTTGAGTAAATAGAAAATAATTGCATACAAAATGTCCTTGGTTTCAAAAGGAACTTAGTCTCGCTTTCAGAGCAGTTCCTTCAATTACAAACTGTTTCAAAAATATCAGATATATGGAAAATAAACACTGATAATCGTTTAGAATAATTTTGAATGTCACGTGTATCTCAGTTACATACCTTCGGTTGTAGTCCAATTGGAGACACTGCTGGTCAATAGCAGCAGGCATTTTTCCCCATCATATTGAAAGGATGCTGCCAGAAGTCTGTGTTTGAAAACATTGCAGGGCCCTACACAAGCCCCGCCCCTCCTCACATACCCCCAACCCTCCTCCCCAGCGCAGCCAGAGCGGGCCAGATTGCTGAAAGGCAGCACAGGCAGGTGGCCTTCAAGCTCATACTTTGGAAATCGCCATGACGCAAGTGCTGGCCTGTCGGTGGCGGATGGGGTCACCTTTAGCCTGGGGTAAACACACATGACCCAAGATACAAACTTTCTACAATTCCGCCCAGGTGCAAACAGGAGGCCGTAAAACACCCGGAAAAGTCTGGACCATGCAAAACAATATAACTACCTCTGATGAACCCCTATGAAGGCAGGAGAGGCAGAAAGGCCACCAATCCAGGGTGGAACCATGGTCACGGAGAGGGCATGTTACATTGCGCAGAAATTCGTCATGTATTAGAGGAACAAGTGGGTTTGATTGGTTTGGACAGAAGACTCACCTGTTCTGATTGGCCACCAATGTGGAACTCATCCAGCCCACCCAGTCAGCTGAGAAAACTCCGAACTTCATGGAGAAACAAAGACGAGAAACAGAAAAAGGAGACATTTTTTTCACAATGTAGATTAAACGAATGCAAGATTACTGCCTCTAAAACTCAGCTCACGAAAACTCCCCACATGGCCAACGGCTCATTAATGTCTGAGTCGCCTGAGTTCGTTTACGGCCTGCACCAGCGATACAATCCACCGTGTCCTGATCCATTGTCTCCTGGGCCGGTGAGTCCCGAGGCTGACCTCTCTGGGGAGTCTTCCAGGCACCACATGTTGGTTTTCTGTCCATATGAACTCTACTTGCTTGAGCAGTCGGGCCTATGGCACCAAGTCTGAAGGACACAGCAAAACAAGGATTTAACTGGAACCAGATGCAATCTCCTCCCAGATCATTCGTTATGTTTTGTGTTAGATCTTCCTCAGATAGTCATGCTGCCAGTGGAAGTGGATGCCTGTTTGTTTGTTCGTGAGGGACTATCAAAGCATCGCAGTACTCACAACATGTTTTAATCCTACGCTAGTTAATGCCATGGCACAGACTGGCATCTGGCTTTAGCTTCGCAAATGCTATTTCTGTTTTGATTTTAATTATTCATGAATGATAATCAATGGATAACCCGACAACTGGCACGCAGTAACGACAAACAGATAATTCTTCTAAACTGCAGTAAACTTGTCATAACAACATGCAATTTGACCCAACTGATTTCTACTATAATGATATCATTGTTACAGCTACCTCTGCTCACCCCCTTACTAGACATTGAGGCACGAGTGTTCGCTGGTTATACTATTACAATACAGATGAGAGACATCTGCATGTCTGTGGTGTCAACCTGTAATTACTATGGCTATCCCCGGGCAAGACTAAGCCGAGTAGATTTATTCTGTCTTCAAATTGTAAGCATCATGCCTCAGATTCCAGCATTTCATCTTGCAGGCTGTTGGAATGTTTTGAGAGCAAAAAGGAGTCATTGTAATTCAAATACACGTCCCAAAACCACACCATCTGTGAAATAGTGTTGGAGAGGCAACACATGCTAGAAAGTGTACTGTTCCAAAGGAGACATACAGTATTAGAAGCCTCATTTAACTGCAGCTGTACCGCTTATTTTTGAAACAGTTGAGATCTCTTAATAAAGAAGGGACCAAAAAGCATCTAATTCTTTACATTGCTGCTAAAAAGCAGCAGTCCTACTACAGGGGAGACATACTACGCATTGGAAGTCACAGCTACTACATTCGGGTTTTCAAGAATTTAGGCTTCATGAATGATTTTTCCTGGGTTGTACTTAAATGTGTTGTTGCCATAAGGCATATAGTTCAGCAACCCTCATTCACAAATAGCTTCCACTTCCCACATGAAAGGCATGTACAAAATATTATTATGCTTCAGCTGTTCTTTAATTGTTATCATTAGCCATGGGAGATGCTTTATTCAAGAGTTAAAGCTTTTAATTTTAGAATTGGACAACTATACTTCAAAGTAAATATCATCAGTATATTATTAGACTTCTTCAAAATGGATGCACCCTAGTACAGGTTTGAATAGATTACACTAAATATATTATATTGAGTTACTAATTACCTTCACAAACTAAAGCTGGTGTAATTTAATCTTGAGGACATTTTATTTTGTGATGTATCATTACATTTAAGGCAGGAAAATTGCAAAAGACAAGAGAAAGAAAGAAAAACCAGTCGGGAATTTACTTTTAGTCCAGTATCTTCTCAAGTATTTACTACTTATTACTCTACCATTTGTCTGACAATATTTGTTAGTTTGGTAAGAGATAAATATCTATATACAAAACATAAGGATCAGTTTATAAAAGCTCATACTCTAAATACATATTTTGGTTGATAATACTTTTACTAGCTGTCAGTTTTAATGCCGGACTCTTTACTTGTAATGGAGCATTTACATTGTGACTTTATTACTTTATTTAAGAAGAGGCTCATTTCTTCCACTGTTGAAGAAACCACTGATGAAAAAATTATATATTATAAAAATTTATTTCAGGTATGCATGCAATTCAAAATTTTCTCCTGTATAATTTATAACAACACAGAACACCCACCCTCTGTTAACTGTAACTGGGCTTTAGAGGTCCTGCTTCCACTTTAAAACTACTTCCTTATGAAGCACAGTAAGCCTCTAATTTTTTTTACATATTTAATCTGCATGCATAGCCTGTGAACGGGCACAGAGGAATGGTTCTTTCTAAAGGACATGTTTACAAAAGCGCCTTTACCCTGCTCCTTCTGTAATGTATGTATCTTATGTGTCAATATGCTGTTGATTAGCCAATTCCAGCATATATTAAAATATGATACAGCAGTTTCGATGTTAAGTGTTTTTCCATGAGGAGTAAATATCTCAGCTGGTTAGTCTGATTGATCTCGCTGACTCAGAAGAAAGATTGCTACCCTAAGCATCTAATAGACAATGCCCCTGCTTACCCTGCACGAGCAGTACATGTGCAGACGGCTTTTGTGTGGAGAATAATGTTTACAGTTCAGCCCAGTCCTGGTAACAACACAGACCTGATTTGCAGTATGTCATGGCCGTAGCGCATCGCTGTCAGCAAGAAAGAAACATTAATCTTGAAGGTGCAGGTGATAATATCACCTAGACAAAACAGTTAAACAGTTTTATTATGTTCCTATTTTACTATTAAAATAATAGTGAAAGATCAGTATGAATGTCAGATGCAATATAGTTAACATGCTAAAAGTATGGAAGTAATTTCGGGCTTCTTTTTTCAATAATATAAATCTGGGTTTACTTGAAGTATTCTATCTGATGAATTTTGATATTCAGACAGCAATAAGATATAAAGCTACAAACCAGGTGCAGCTGTGTGAGCACTTTAAATGATTATCCTGAGACAATACAGCCAGTGAACTCTGGGAGCTGGCCTGTTCTGTGCTCCAGGCTGTATTATGACTGGTTCAAGTCAGCCCTGCTCATACATCTTTCTAAAATTATACACCACAATGAAGAAAAGCGCCACTTCTAAACAATGTCAAAATTCAGATTTAGACCCCCTTTTTATCTTGTTATTGTGTTACACAGGGACCGAAAGATTTGAGTCACAGCATTATGAAATCATGTGAGGAGGGCAATTATCCATCACAAAAGCCCCAGTAAAAAAAAAAATAACCCACCGCTGAGAAGACACGATTTTTGTTTGCCCCATTGTCAGTGACATAGCAAAATAACTCCTCCTCATAATGGCTTGTTTCTCCAGTGAGCCGGCCTGCCTTTATCAGTCTTACTTTGTTCTATACAGCAAGAAAAACTGAGTTTGAGACACATAATGGCAGCTGGTGTATAAGCTCATTCAGGTTGCGATTGATCAATGTGGACCCCAGATTTGAGTCACGGGCCAGCGATAGTTAACTTATTCCTCCTCACACTCGCTGGATGCATGACACACAGTCATTTCTGTTATTGACATTTGCTCAGAGTGACGGCATCATATGACCGGGGGCGTCATGTGACTCTCAAAGCCTTGTAGTGGAGTTGTATCATCAGCACGATGTAATTATAATGCTGACTTAGCAGTTCAGCTGCTTGAACTCTGTCGACCTTGGCCTAGCAGCTATTGTAAAATCTCTCAGCTGTTGACAACTGACCACACAATGACAGGGTTTCCAGTGGCCGCAACTATACTGTACCAACCTCACTGGACACAAGCTGAGGAGGCAGAGAGAGAGTGTCAGAGTTAGAGTGGGAGCAGGAACTTCACCGAGGTCCTCAGTCATGGTCAGGGAGTCTTTGGTATGAAGGAGCCACTGGAAGTTTCTGCTCAGGTCTCGGCGGCTGGACCTGTCCTCACCTTTAACACAGCATGGCGTATATAAACCAGACAGCAAGACTTGTGGAGGACCAGTATGCTTTTTATACAGAGAAGCATCATGTTTCATGAGGTGGAGAACAGCGGAGAGTGGTATGTACAAGTAAGAAGGATATATATAAGCCCACCCTCCATCTACTTAACACAAATTAAACCAGCTTGTCAGTGAACATTTAGAAATCATCGCTAGTCTCAGCGGCCCCGCTGTTTGAACTGCAGTGTAGGTAGGCACTGGCTTATCCTGGACCGGCGCTGATTAAAAATGAGGGATGGAGAAAAAGAAATGGCTCAGTCTCGGTGGTCAGCCACAGCCTCCTCATCGCAGCCTCCACCAATGATCTGACTTTCCCTTTTTTTGCAATTATGTAATCAACTGCAGAGCTATTTTAATGTGTGTTTGCTAAAGACGCTTATCTGACATTATTATTAAACATTTCCTTGCTGCTTAAAGGCCGACTTTATTTTCCTCAAAGCTGTGACTCCAAAAACAGCTGTCCAGACACCACAGAAAGGCGGTTTGTTACTGAAGATGTAGATACCATTGCTGGACTCCAAAAGAAAATATCTACTTTTCATTAAGATTATACCCATACCGCACCATACCAAAACAATTCACATAGAACATCAACATCCTCTTGGCGGCGACATCGTGATTAAGTTTCTGGCACCACAGTTTACCATGGAGGTGAACTTCCATGACTCTTTGCTTTGATTCTATGGTCAGAGGTCGCCATTCCGCCTCAGCAGCACTGTAAGGAGATATTTAGGTTCACAATTGCAGCGCAGCAGCCAACAGAAGCTGATTGCGTAAGTGGTGCTTGTTTCAATGAAAGATCAAGTATTCGGCTCGGCCGCAGTAAATCATCTTATGCTTTTACAGTCGTCGCTTGTTAAAGTGAATCACTGTACTTGCCTGTTTTCAGTCTGCCGGGCTGCTCTGATGCCTCGCCAGAAAGAGTACACAACACGAGCCAAAAGGCTATTAATAATCCTTCCCTTTCTTAATACTGTAATATCTGCGTACGTCTGCCTGGGTCTAATTATGTCACGTCATTTTTAGCTTTTGCAGAGAGATCTAATACAGACAGCCTCACAGCCTCAGCGTCTGAGTTAATTTTAACTCATCTTAGGTATCATTATCTCTAACATTTTTCCAGAAATACTCTGTTGCAAGAAATAATTTTCAGAAAACAGAACGCAGTTCATCGCTGTGACAAGCGAGGAAACGCCTGCCGCATCCAGCAGAACTGCATTTACACACACACCGTGTTAATAGTATGTGTAATTATAAGCGTGGGTCCAACACATGATACCTCTATTATGTTTCGCGAGAGCCAGATAACAAAGTGAGTCCATTTCCAGCGTGTGTGTCCTGAGTGGTAGGAGAGAGAAAGTGTCTGCAGGGTGGGCTATCGACCACAGTCCTCAGGGCAGACCCTGGCCAGAGCTCAGAGGCTGGGCTGCTTCTCAGCTCCGCACACACACACACACACACACACACACGTCATGTTAGTAAGTGTAGTATATGGCCAACGTGGAGAACCAGTAATGAATGAAAGATTATCTGCCATCATATTCCAGCTTTTAACATTATTACTCACATAAAAAGTATTTTTTTTTGACAGTACATTACACAGGTAAATTGTCTCTACAGCAAATGAGACCCTACCAAGCTGGCAGCACCTCCCCTGCTAAGTAAATGTTTTTCATGAGATGTTGTATGAATCCTCCACTGCTTATATACTGGCAAGAGGATGCATGTATAGTATATACATCGTATTATCAGATGTTACACATGAAAACACACGTTTACATGAATTCCAGATAACATCATTTGCCTCTCACAACACAATTGCGAAATCCCTCCAATCAGACCAGAATAAATTCAATAAATACTTATTTAATCATCTGTTTTCTTTGCCAAATGTCCAAAAACATTATACTCTTGAAAACAAAAATCAGAACCTTTAATTTCATGTTTTCAGGATTGGGATCTGGGGTCTCAGACTGCTTATAGACAAGAGTGGAGGCTGTGGTCAAGGTCTCAGATGGAAAAGGTTTGTTGTGGTTTTCAAGGTGGGTGAACTGCTGGACTCACTCGACATTTGGGCAAATGAACAATACGGCCAACTTTAACTAAACTTTGTTACTGTATCAGGGGAAACATCCATTCCTTTGCAGTTACAATCTTTGCAGCTCTTAAAGAATTCATGCTGAGATATCTGAGACTGCAACATCATCATAGCGAGATTTTCACCATCAAGGTTGTTTATCACATGCCACCCAAGAAGTTATGTTTCTGCCATAAGGAGTTGGGTTTGACATTTATGCTTTATTTTTCATTCCATGTTTCCAGATTCAATCATGACGTGCAAATTATATTCCCATCAACTGTGTACTCTATCGGTCAAGGAACTCACAGCGTGCTGCAGTCTGTCCTAAAGTTTACGTTTGACAGCAAAGCATCCACTTGCAGTAACCTTAAAACTGTTTATACATAACCTTTAAATATTATTTTGAAAGACTTAAGTATCAGGTCCTGAAGTTATCCTTATGTACAATTATGTCTGTGCTGGCTGTAATTGGTGATCCAAACATACAGTATATACAGTTATATACACGGCCGTTGAACAGAAGCTTGGGCATATTTAGTATAAAGATAAACTGCATGGGTGACATGATCAATTAAATTCTGAGAGGAAAGAAGTTGTTGTGTAAGTGTTCTATGATACGCAGTGTGTTTGCAGCCCTTCCCTAAGGATTCTGTAACATGTGCTGCAACTCAAGAGGCTTGTTCCTGTTTTAGACAGCAACATTACAAAGCACTCATTAAGGAAATGTTTCACTGCACAAAAATAAGGTAGGTGGCAAAGACTTGTGGGAATGCTTGTTGTGCTGTGTTGAAATATGGGAGGATTGTTAGTATTTCATATTTACATTTTTATTAACTTTTTCCGAGCCTATATAAAGTTTATTAAGATTTGAAACAAAACAAGGGCTGAGGTTCATCACTAAAATATACAGATAAGCAGTTGTCGATTTGGTTTTGTGGTCATTTATTATTACATACATATTACTAATTACTAATATTTTTTTATTGCCTGAGTGTGCAAGCATGAGTTACAGTTATTAATTTGCTGATTGGACTCACTTGGATTTAATGCAATAAATTGTACAGTAGAGTAGATCTAAACTTACTCAAGTTGTAAAAACAAAACAAAATACTTGCTTCTTAAACATTTTTACCATTATTTTAAGATCCAAATTATCAAATATTTCTTTTAGAAATGCTGAATTTATGTCCAAAAATACACTCAAACAATGTCTGCCTGTTTTTATTATGTAACAGCAGACGCTTTAACAGCTGAAACAAATTACAAAAAAAAAACTAAACATATTTTCTCACTCATCTCTTGTGGTATCTAGCCTTGCGAAAAGTTTTTGCTTTTGTTTGACCGGGTTTCAAGATATGTATCTCTGAGACTTCTGTGGCCACTCCAGTACAATACAGGTAAAAGTAAGTTTGTTTGTGCTGCTCGGAAATTACATTTTACAAAAATTCAACAGCAACGGGAATCATCCACAAAACTCAGTGTGAACAGTTTTCATTGGGACTGTTTCTTTGGTAGAAAGTAGTTCCAATGAAAACTGCTCACAAGGAGGTCTGTGGATTATCCACTGTGATGGGGGAATAGTTCCTAGAGAGATTTGTTGTTGATTTTTTTATAAGTGTAATTTTCAGTACAACATAAGCAAAATTCTTTTTACTTCCATTATATTTAGGTGGAGATACGGTTATCAGAGAGGAATATCTCAAAACCCATGGCACCTGAGACCTGCATGGCTAAATACCATCAGATATAAGTGAGAATTTTTTTTCCTGTAATGTGGATGGACTGTCCCTTTAAATTCACAAGCTCCAGCTGAATAACAGCACTGTATTAATGCAAACTGAGGAAAAGTTTGCTTTCACTGGCAGCAAGAGCCCACGGCAGTATTCCTCTCTTTACTGCTTTGTCATGATTGCCCACTGGCCAGTGACAAGATGACTGAGATACTTTAACACTTTCGTACCTGACTAAACTCCCGGCTTCATTCCACATTCCATTTCCTCTGCACCAACACTCCGTCTGCGTTTTTGATCTGTTGTAACAAACACCTGTGATCGCTTGATCAAAAGGCGAGCCGGGATGCTGTGCCGGGACCTGTGAGGGTGTGTGCCGAATGTGTGTGCATGGGAATCTGTGTGTGTGTGTGTGTGTGTGTGTGTGTGTGTGTGTAGTGTGGTGATTCATCGTTGATTGTCATGAGTTGCCTGCACTACAGTACATGCTAGCAGGCCATTCTTAGAGGGTGCCTGTGTGTCCAAGTGTTAGAGACTGTGAGAAGGCATCTCTTTCACAGAGAAGACAGGTGGCCATGATTTACGGCCTCTTACAGGAATCGCCTCTCGTCTATGAGAGCCATTTAAAGCCCAGCTCAGGCTTGCATGCGTACATGCACATGCACACACGCAGTCATTACGGTAATAACACACTAACAGGACCACTGTCTGTGACACAGCCACGTAAAAGCGTGTGAAACAGGAGAAAGAGAACAAATTCAGGCTGCAAAAAGTGACACTGGAGCAACTCCTCAGACACACTCTTCTGTAAATAAGCTGTTTTCACACCACCTCCGCTTTCACTTCACACACACACTGAGCCAGCCTTTCTGTCTCTCTCTTC